>JABUQX010096187.1:17500-38041 GCA_015478945.1 Trachelipus rathkii | reverse complement strand
ATCGGTGAGAGATAAAATAGATTTTTAAGTATCACACTTATTTTTCCTCTATTTTTTTCTATTTTAATCAAGTTTCATATATTTAAAAATCAATTCTTCTTTATCTTTCAAATTTGATTAGACATTATTATTCATTCATCCTATACCTTACTCTATTTATTATTCATTATTATCTATTATGCCATAACTAACTCCTCATTCATATACAAATTATAATATTATTATTCATGTATTACCTATATCTAATTCGCATTAAATATCACAGTCCTATCTATCACGTAATATACTATATGATTACCGTTAATAGATCATGTACTTATATCATCTGCTACTCTCCACTTCATCTAAATACTAATTAATACTAATTCAAATACCATTATACTAATATATTATTGATACTATCATCAATTCAATCAACCCCATTTACTATCTATACATCTGTTTACCCAACCAATTATTATCTATTCAATACATTAACTCAACGTTCACATAACACTAAAGCACATTATATTCCTATAAAAATATCATATTATATTTAACAAAAATTACTTCATTACTTCATTAGTTATTATAATTATTATTATTACTTTCTGCGAAAATATTTCGACCTCTAGAAAACTGAATTATCATGTAGAGAATTTCGTCTTATTATCTCTCCAATTCTCACTATCTCTCCATTTTCTTTCATATTTACCAAAATTTAACACTTGAAAATAAACTGTGCTGAACATATATACCATTTTCCTCGAAATTACGTCAGAAAAACATCCAATTCCCACCTCCAGAAAAGAACTTGTCCTCTCCTCTCCTCTCTCTCTCTCCTCTCTCCTCTCCTCCTCCTCATCTCACTCTCTCTCTCTCTCTCCGGGTCTCTCGCTCAAATCACTCCCCGTACTCATCCTCCTCACTCTCTCCCTGCCCACCGTCCCTACCTCGTCCTCTCTCTCTCTCTCTCTCTCTCCTCCTCTCCTCCTCTCTCTCCTCTCTCTCTCTTCTCTCCTCTCCTCTTCTCTCTCTCTCTCTCCTCATCTAATGATTTCCACCTCATCGATGACAGTGAGGATCAATTCCTCCAAAGTCCTTCTTGATCTACTCTCGAAAACATCTCAATTGCAAGGCAACCTTCTTCTTCTTCTTCTTCTTCTTCTCTTCTATCTTCTTACTATCTAATCGTCTCTTCTACTCTTCTAGTCGTTCACTATCTCTTACCGTAACATGAAATGAGTCAAAGGAGTTTCACTCCCAATCAGCGGCGATTCGAACTGCGACTCCGCCTCGCTGACTTAACAGTAACCGCGACGCTCTAACACTAATAGACCATCCACGTCTCGCCCAAAAACGAAGAACGTTTCAAGAATAGTTTTTAAAGCTCCTGGTTTTCTCATCCCATAATTGCTGATTACTCAAAGGCCTTCTTCTTCTTCTTCTTCTACTTCTTCTATATTTTCCTCTTATTGAAGAAAATACACTACACACACACACACACACATACAAAATCGTACCTTATGTCTTCATATTTTCTTCTTCTTCTTCTTCTTCTTCTTCTTCTTCTTCTTCTTCTTCTTCTTCTTCTTCTTCTTCTATATTTTCCTCTTATTGAAGAAAATACACTACACACACATAAAATTACCTTATTCTTCAATATTTTCCTCTTCTTCTTCTTCTTCTTCTTCTTCTTCTTCTTCTTCTTCTTCTTCTTCTTCTTCTTCTTCTTCTTCTTCTTCTTCTTCTTCTTCTTCTTTATAATTGAATGAGTCAAAGGAGATTTCACTCCTCCATCAGCCGGGATTCGAAAACTGGACTCCACGATCGCTGACCAGTATACAGATAACCGGTCGCTCTCTAACCAACCTAGGACCTCCACGTTCCCCAAAAAAAAGAACGTTTCAAGAATAGTTTTTAAAGCTCCTGGTTTTCTCATCCATAATTGCTGATTACTCAAAAGGCCTTCTTCTTCTTCTTCTTCTACTTCTTCTATATTTTCCTCTTCATTGAAGAACAACTACACTACACCCACACACACGACACACATCACAAAATTACCTGATATCTTCAATATTATTCTCTCTCTTCTCTCTTTCTTCTATTTCTTCTTCTTCTTCTACTCTTCGTGCTGTGAAAGAGGGGTCTTCCTTCTTCTTCTTCTTCTTACTTCTTACTTCTTCCAATCTCTTCACCATCCTATTTTCCTCTAATAATGAAAGAAATACACTACACCACCCTAAAATTACCTTATTCTTCTATATTTTTCCTCTTCTTCTTCTTCATCTTCTTCTTCTTCTTCTTCTTCTTCTTCTTCTTCTTCTTCTTCTTCTTCTTCTTCTTCTTCTTCTTCTTCTTCTTCTTCTTCTTCTTCTTCCTTCTTCTCTTACTTCTTCTTCTTCTTCTTCTTCTTCTCTATATTTTACTCTTTCTTCTTCTTTTCTTCTTCTCTTCTTCTCTTCTTCTTCGTCTTCTTCTTCTTCTTCTTCTTCTTCTTCTTCTTTTCTTCTAGTCGCTCACAAATTCAAAGAAAAATAAAGACGGTGTGAAATTGGGTACGCCCCCCAGAAGATTGCAATGAGTCGAAAGGAGGAGGATAATATGTTGGATAAAAAAATAAAAGTAGCTTTTAAAGGTATAAAATTTATTAGGGATTGTACATTTTTATAAAATTATATTGTGTTGATCAAATACGAAAAACAAAAATGTTCTGAATTTTCAGATTTTTATTTTATAATAATGAGCTCGCTATCGTCAAGCACTTCCATCAAAGTTTTAACAATGCCTGCAACCCCCTTCACTTGCTCTTGTTGTAATACTAGCCGGTGGTGTATTCAGATTTTCCTGAAAATACATTGGTAAAAATTTTCTGTTGCTACTTCTGTTAGCTTTGAAAAAAATAGTTAGAAGACATTCAAAAATGAAATCATTGGCTCTAAAAAAATATGATAGGTAACTTAGAGAAAAACATTAATGTGACTAACTCCCCTAACAAAATTCCTTAATCATTGGAACAAAGAATTTGACGGAGCAAAGTTAATAATGTTTCACAGGGGACTTGTGTGGCTGAAAGAGCCTTAAGTTCTTTTTAAAACACAATTTAGACTTGTGCAGAAAGTCAGAAAAAAAAATATGACCATTTCAAAGGACAAAATGAACAAAGACAAAATATACGAGGGAAATCTCTCCATGGGCCCAAACCCAAATTAAGACCTAAACTTTGACTTACCAACCTCGAATGCCTTTTCCTGCCTTAGAGTTTGTAACAAAGTGTGAAACTGCACACAGTTGATTGGAACTTCAATCGGATAACGTCCACAACTCGCCAATTAAACCGAATTGATTTCGCGTAACCCCCGTTTCCCCCCCACCCCCCTCCCCCACCCCCCCCTCCCCCCCCCCCACCACCCCCCTCCCTTTTTCAGACAAACGAAAATCATCAAAGCGTTTCGGCTGAAGGAGAATCCTAATATTTGAAACGACAATTGCAACGAGAATTTTACAAGTTAAGGATAATATAAAATCTAGATGTGTCATGATTGGACTCGAATGACGCTATACAAAAGGAAACTGTGTGTCAACGGCACTATCACTCAAATATAGAAGCGACTAATTCACAAAATCTGAAAGAAAAAACACCGGTACTGTCTTTTCGTGTCTGGGAATTTTGCCCTCGTATTAAAAATGGGACTTAAGATTTCTTCCAGGCAAGGACCTATAATTTCTCCTCAACCACCCCAGACCTAGCACGAAACATTTGCAAAGAGCCAATGAAAAACACCAAACGTCTCCTTGCTAATTTTTGGAGAAAAGTTTACCCTAGATCAAACAATGCTTTACTTGCAAGGGATGGGGATTCATTTGAATGACATTGGTGACGCAAGATTGGGGTCGACTCTTGACCACAGAGGTTAGGAAAATACACCAAGCAGAGGACAATTGCAAGAAAGGTTTTTCGGGACGGTCCAAGTCCTCTCTCGATATGTGCGAAATGAAAGTGGTATCTTTTAACGCAAGAATTATCCGGAACAAAATAAATTGAATTTAAAGCTATTGTTTACATAGAAAAATATACGATATAATACAATTAATGAAAAAACCATGGCATGCAAACTTTAAAAGCATCGCTGCATCTTATCGTTTCCGGAATCTCAAATCTAATGGCCTAATAAATCACCTATACTTTCAAGGATAGAAACCAATAATAAGGCAGGGGGTGCGGCGTTCATGATTTACATTAAAAATATTTCATCTAACTACTCAGGCTGGACATTAGCTAGATGTTAATGAAACTAATGATAGACCTTGGCTGTTAAAAATACGAAACACTCGATATAAACGAACTTAACTAACTGCATATCAGTCACCGTCCCTCCAATCAGTAATACGAATGTATCTTTGACTATATAAGAATTGAGCAGCAAGTACTCAGCCGCAGTGCACAATAACTTGAGGCGCCTACCTCTAACATGGCCACACATCATCCGACTATAATTTACACTGATGCAGATCTGGAAGGAAAGCGATTACTAAATTCTTAGGAGATAATTTCCTTTTTTCAAATAATTGATTGACTAGAGGAAACAATATTTTAGACCTAATTAATAGTGAGCACTTGAACTGCGTAAGAAGTATTTGAGAGTATATCGAAACCCCTTGCTACATGGCGATATATCTACATCGAATTTACATTTTAATTTCTAAAAACAAATAATACACAAACAATACTGAAATTCCCAGATTTTATGACCCAATTGTGACCTGGGCTTCTAAAGGACAGTTTATCTGTCGATCGATTGGAATGAGACATTAAACAGAGAAATAGCTAGAAAACTAGATGTTTCTCTAGAAATATTTAAAAGGACAAAGAAAAGATTCTTGTTCCGTATAAAATGAAGCTAACTTTCCCAAATTCAAAGCCAAGATGGCTGCGACAATAATAGAACCTGTCGAGATTTTTTTCATGTAATAGCAATAGAGCTTATAAACTATGGAAGTCTTCTCCTTCAGTGGAAATAATAATAGTTACATAAGCTTGTCGGCGAAGCTGCAAACGATTAAATTAAATCAGAAACGAAACTTTTAAAATTAATATTTTGCTCGTGAATGTAAAATTAATCCTAAAAAAGTCTTTACATATGTTAATCAACACAAGTTTCCATCTACAGGAATCACATTGCGTCCTTTACTGGACATTAATCGGTAATTAAAAATCACACCAGCTGCTTGCCCACTATGGCAACATTAAATAATTATTCTCGGACAGTTTCTTACGAAAGAGAATCTGATAGCCTGCCTAGCATGAAAAGACATAAGGAATTGTCCTGAGCAGAAGCAAAACCTTTTTAACCGATCTCACATTATGCGAATCTAGAAGAGCACGCAGTTGCCCTAGTCCAGCATTGATTAATTATTACATAAAATAAATCGCCTGACCAGCATGGATACTATCAACGCATCCTCAACCAAATTTGAAAGAACACCATATTAGTGAAAACCTATTGACAATGGCTTTTCAATAAGTCTTAAAGAAGAATAGATCCTCATGATTTCACAATTGCTAATATAACTCCCCATTTTCACACAGAGAGACATCGTAGGTTCAGAACCCGCAAGAACTAGCAGCCACCAATGTAGCAACTTAGACTTCTATATCTGGTAAAATTCTCGCAAGCCAATACTAACTATAGGTTAGTTGCACATCTTGAAGATCATAGGTTGCTCAAGAATTCCCAACACCGTTTTAGAAGAAATAGATCATGATGAAAAAATTTGCTGAATGTCTCTACAGAACAGAATTAGCTGCCTGGTCTAAATTCTAAATCCCTTCGATGTCAATTTACTTAGACCTTTCAAAAAGCATTTGATACCGTCCCTCATCAACAGATATCAATTGGAAAAGCTATAGAGCTCATTTGCGTATGGTCAGAGGAATCTTTTAAATTGGTCCATTAAAAATTGGCTTTCGGATCGTTCAACAACGAGTCGTTATCAATGGTGAATGCTCTTATTGGATGTTACTAGTGGTTACCCCAAGGATCTGTCCTGGTCCAATACTGTTCATTAATATAAATAAATGAGATGAATAATAAATTTTAGGCAATATTTCGAAATTTCCGGATGATATACGAAACTTGGAAAGCGCATAATATGTGAGAAAGGTTATCAATTACTCCAAGCGACTGAAACAAAGATGATAAATTGGTCAAAAAACATGGCAAATTGAAATTTAATTACCGAGGAAATGTAAGGTGTATACATTTGGACGTAGGACACAAGGACCCTATGATGTACAAAAAGATCCCACAGTTATACAGATATCGTCAGATAGAGAGACTCTAGGAGTATTCCCTTCATAAAGGATTTAAAGTTTTGCGAAAGCAGTGTGCTGAAGCTGTTAAAAAATTGTACTGAAGTTTGTTTTTATGCCAGAAACTTCGAATATAAATCTAAAATATACTAACATGTTTCCCTCTATAAAACATTAGTTTGACCTCATCTGGAATACGCATGTAGTTTTGGAGTCCACTACCTCAGAAACAAGACATAGAAAAAAATTGAAAGAATTAAAAAAAAAGGGCAACCAAATTAATCCCTGAATTTTGAGAAGGTAAAATCATATGAGCCAACGACACTACGTGAAATTAGAATATTTCCATTCTTTAGAGACAGAAGATTGAGAGGAAAAATTAATAGAAGTTTTCAAAATACTAATAAATTTGACAATATCGATTACAGGCAGTCTTTAGATATGATTTTAATTGATGGAACACGAAGTAATGGGCAGTAAACTTTGTCTAAACGATTCAAACAACTATTAGCAAAGGAATTCTCTTCACTGTACGATGTAACTGTGAGAAGTGGATATAGTCTCTCTGTATGAAATAACGTGAACAGCGGCCACATACGATTTATCTCAAGAAAAGTTAGATTAACACTTTAAGGAAATTTGTAAAGTGTGAACTTCACACTTCATACGTGCAATATTATTTTATTAAAACTATAGAATTAGATAAAGTGAAATCAACGAACTATTGAGATCTCCTGTTGACTAACACGGCGAGTAAATCTCTTAAAGAAATTTTAGCTTCTGAACTTATATTGAACAGTTCTAATGTTTACCCCTTAGAGGTAAATTTACCGAAATGTTCTACCGTGATTCTAAGGCTCTAAGTCCGGTGCGCAATTGATTTCACACTAACATCTTATTGTTCAATAACAGCGTTTGATGTTCCCGCTTAGAGGTTATTATCTACGTTCTAAGCCCAGGTAGACATCATCGATCACAATTATCATAAGTACTTTTGTATTAACACTTTTTGATGCACACACTTCAGAGGAAGATTATTCTAAACGTTCTAAGCCGGTGACCTCATCGATCACAATATCGTCTTATTACCAACACCAACACCAACAAAAACACCAACACCAACACTAATCAACCAAACACACACCCAACCCCACAACCAACACACCACCAAACGCGCCACACACCAACCACACCAAACCCACACCACCAACTCAACCCCACCCACCACCACACACCCCCACGAAACTCAACAACACACAACAACAACACACAAACCCCCCCCACCCCCCAACCCACCACCACCACCACCAAACCCAACCAACAGCACACCGCCACAACACCCACCCCCGCAAACCAACTGTAATAACAGTTTTTGGATGCATACCACCACTTAGAGGTTATTCTAACATTCTAAGCCGGTTGACATCATCGATCACACTATGTGCATAAAATTATATTTTTGTCAATAACAGTTTTGGGGTTCACCGTTTTGAGGGTTAATGACCTATAGTTCTAAGCCGGTGACCTCATCTTCCCTCAGGCTAGCCTTGAGTGGACGTGTAAAGTCTTTGCTAGTCCGGCAACCCGTTCCTGTAGTTCTGTAAGTCTTTCGTTCTTTGCCTTTTCCTTTTTCTCGTTCATTCTTCTTCTTACTTCTTTTCTCTATCCTCTTCTCTCTCGTTCTATTTATCCTTCCTCTTCTTCCTTCTTCTCTTCTTCCTTCTTCTATCTTCTTCTCTTCTTCTATCTTCTTCATTCTTCTTCTATCCTCTCTTCTTCTTTTCCCAAAGATCCTGGTAATTACCCATTTCATATTCATTAAAACAGCGGCTTGATAAAAGAAAACAAAAAAGAACTTAAATATTAAATCAAAAAAAATAATAATAATAATAATAATAATAATATATATCAATAATTAATAATTAATATTAATCAATCCAATAATATAATTAAATAATAATAATAATAGAATAATAATAATAATAATAAATAATAAACTACATAATAATAAATAATAATCAAACTAATAATAATAAAATAAATAATAATACTACATAATTAATAATAATCAATAATACAAAGGATAATATTGAAACAATAATAATCATAATAATAAATCAATAACATAAATCTGTAATAATAATAATAAATAATACCAATAATATAATCAATAATAATACATAATAATAATAATAAATAAATCACATCAATAACTAAACATATGTAGATAAAACCGATAGAAAGATTCCCTTTTTTATATACAATCTCTCTCCCTCCTCTCCCTTCTCTCCCTCTACCCTTACTATATTTATAATATATAATATATACTACCTATATAACCTATAATACACGCAAATAGATACACATTACCATATATATACATAAACCACCACCAATCCACAACTAGAACACAATACCACTACATAGTATAAACCCCACCATCATATATAATATACACTAGCTCAACCTAAATACCTAATATATATATCCGCCACACTATATACTCACCCTATCTTCTATATAAATAACTTTACCTATAAATTTGATAAACATACCATAATATATAATATATACCATAATAGTATAATATACCTACCACTACTCATATAACTAATATAATATATATAATATATATATATACATCACTATATATAATAAAATACACTAAATATAATAACTATAATAATATAATTATATTTATATTTTATTTAATTTTAAAAATATACTAATATAATACTATACTATATATATATATATAATAATATTTATATATCATATATATAATATATCATGATAAATATATATACTATATAGATTACTAAAACTAACAAATCATATATACCCAATCAACCATCCACTCATACAAACCACTATTATATAATCACCCCGTATACATATACCTAACGCATACTACAAATATACAAACAACTCATATATAATACTAACTATAAATAAATATACTATATAGAGATGGATAGAATACACAATACATAACCTATAATATATAATAATATATAATCTATACTATACATATAACACCCAACATCAACACTACACCCCATATATCATCATACATACACCCCCTATACACCCATATATCATGACATATACCATATAATATCTACTCCGCTATTATACCTACCACCACAATATAACCTCATAACCATATACTAAACCATACCCGATAACCACCATATACACCCACAATACCCTATAACCTACAATACTTATACTTATATATACACCCTCTAAAATACCTATATAACACTCAGAATAATAACCCACACAAAATACAGACCCCCAACCTAATATACTAATATCAATATACGTATCATGATGATCGTGCTGTGGATCGATCGATGTGAATGTACTGTGTGGGTGTTAGGGTGAGCTGAGAATTTTGTTGAAAGCTTTGAAACCAAAAAAATTTGGGTAAAAAAAACTTTTATTTCTTTACTTTTAACCTGTTTGGTCCACTTATTTCTCAAAAATCTATAAAGAAAAATAGATTTTGACAGTTAAGGTTAACTTTGAAATCGAACTAAGTTTCCCCATCTTAAAAATGCAAGTTAAATATGGAAATAAGTTAATAGTTTAGTAATTCCAAATCTGATGAAATGAAAAGTGTAGGAAAAATATTAAAGCGTATAATTTTCGTACTACAAGGGGACTTTCAAAATTATTTTTCCATTTTCGGTTTTCTTCGCCATAATTATTTTAAATCTGAAAGAGCTGGTTAATGATCCCTATTTATGACTGTCACTTAGTTTTAGGACAAATACACCTTTTCTGACCGACTAGTCACAAACGTCTCTTTTCTAGACAATAATGCTGCTTTCCCCACTCTTTGGTCTGTGTTTTCTCTGCTCTGCGTGCAAATTATGTTCCTGTTTAGACTCAGACCAGTAACAATGGATAGAAGTTTCTTCACTTGTTACAAAATGAAGTAAATTCTTCACTCACTGCAAAAACTGTCACAACGAAGATATTACAAAAATGTGACAACGAACGAATTTGTTCAAACTATTATCTTATTTGAAAATAAATTGAAGCTACTTTCTTATAATATTAATGTCTTTTGGATTTTGTAAATTTTGTTTGACATATTTGTTGTTTGTTACAAGGATTCATTGTGACGTTGTTTACAGCGTCTGTGTGATTTCTTAACATTAACAAATTGTATCTGACACCGACCATCTTTCGTTTGCTTTGTTGGAAACGCCACAACTATCTTGTATTTAGCTTGGACATATCCAATCCTTAGCCTATAAGGTGAAGCTGAACTTGTTCTCCTTTGTAATGCCAAAAGCCTCAACTCTTCTCAGGGTTTTTAATCGTCTAAAACTCAGTCCATAATTAATCTGGCCCTTTTCCAATCATTCCTGAGGTCCAAACTGTTTTTACTCATAAACTCCAAGTGTCTTTTCCAAGCTTGTTCTGTTTGTCTTCAATTCATTACCCCATTTTCGGAGAGTTGCGAAAGATGAAAAAAATTCTCCCATTATTGTAAAATGACATCATGAATTTCCGTAAAAAAACTTTCCTTTATTTACGACTAATTTCATGGCAAGATATTACACGACGAAAATTTTTATAAAGTCATACAACATATCAAATTGAAATAAATGTTATTTACAATGTCACGTATATCCAAACTATTAATTTAAGGTTGTCTTTGGAAACACTATTGATATAACTTTATTAAATAAATTAGTAATATACTTAATATTGAGATCTGATCATCCTGCCCTCTACATGCAATTACTAAATATACTTAATATTGAGATCTGATCATCCTGCCCTCTACATGCAATGCACGCAACACACACAAATATTATATATACAGTATATATATATATATATATTATTATATATTTATTATATAAGTTATTATATATATATTATTATATAGATATATATATATATAATATATATATATATATATATAATAAAATATTATATATCGTCAATGAACTACTGGTTCCACTACTTAATACTCTAAGGAGTAACCACATTCTCTCTATACTATTCGAGTAGACTATATACCTATCGAATATCATGTACATTAAAAAATGATTGATTGATTATTATTTGCAATAAATACTTGTAATTATTGCTGACCTGTAGGGAATAATTTTTTATAATTATGCTAATACTGGAAACGTCAGTCAATTTCATGATTATAAAAGATACATTCAATTTATTCTTATATTACAAAGAATAACTAGAAATAAATAAAAAAATTATTATAAGTATAAAGAATATCTAATAAAGCGAACTTCCAATTCGAGCGTATTCAAAATTTTGGGTGTAATTGAACAAGTAATAAAATATCGGCCGGAATCTTCGTATGTAAAAAAATTGCGCGGAGTTTATTAAAAGGAATTGAAATGAATAGCATTTTAAAAAAGCCAAAATTATGTTAAAAACCGCGGGAAATTCATTTGAAATATTGCGGGATATTATTTATAAATACTATCTATATATTAGTATTAAAATTAAGGAGGAGTAGCACTGAATATATTTTATTTAAAATATATTTAAGAATCCCCCCACGGGCATAGCCTTATTCGGAAGGGCCTCTTTCTAAGAATCCCCAACTAGGGATCGAAAATGGCACACTCACGCAGTGGTTCAATCACTCTACCACCTGTTGACCAAAAAACTGCCCCCACCAAAAATGTCAAAATCTCTGTGGCAATAGAAATTTTTGCCAAATTTCAAGCAACATATAATACCTCTATATAATATATATATATTATATTATTAATATATATTATACAATATCTACTTATATATATCTACTACACTACTAAACTAATACTATATATAAAATACTCATATATATATATATCCTATATATAACTATATTATATATATTACTATAGAAACAAACGCAGAAAGAGAAGAGGGGAGAACACACCACACATAACACAGACAAACTACCACCCTCACACACACACACACACACACACACACACCACACAATGAAAATAATATTTTAAGACTTTTTTACCTGATATCGCTGAACGTAAAAAATTTTTAGGGTTAGGTCTAGATCCATGAAGGTTGACAAGATCCACTATTTTTTATTTTTATGCTATTTTTATTATTATCTTTATTACTTTGAATTTCTTGGGGCCGTAACTCCGCATCTTCAACTAGTCTCTGCTACGTTTAACCTAATTTAATTATGGTTTTTATGCTTTTAAATATTTTATGCAAAGAAACTTCAGATTTAAAAATTTAACGCTTTTCTTGACCTAATCTTTCATTTAAATTTGAAAAAAGATAATTTTGGAATGTGATATCAGATCTATCCCCCCCCCCCATCTTAAAATAAACCCAAAATAGGGCGAATGAGTATTGTTTATTTATTAGTCACTAATAAGCAATAAGAATGAAGTAGGTAATAAAAGGGCAAACTATTCTGGCTTGCATTAATAACGTTACCTATGCTAGGCAAGTTAAACAGATCAAGTCATCCCTAACAATTCGGTATGCCAGCACCTAATAACGCAAAATTCTAATTTCTTCAAAAAACTACTTTCTCGTACATGAAAGCTCATATTTTATGCCGTTCAAAATTACCTGCTAATGTAATCCATCATGAGTTAGCAAGTTTTCCAGGGTTTTTCTAAGATAAATCCAACAATCAGTTTTCACTAGATACAGCAATTACAACAATATGGAACATTTTTTTTTTTTTTTAAGAGCAAAAATTCTGCGAGAAGAATCTCGTAGTATTTAGTCAACAAGTGTCAGTACAATGGTAAGGAAAATTGTTTTAAGATAAAATAAAAATTTCAAAAAATTTCTGTACTGAAAAATCTGGAATGGTACGTCGTTAAAATACCGACGCAGAAAATTAAGGTGAGTTTTACCCCAGACGAAGCGAAGTAAATAATTATTCTACACTTCCCACAACAAAAACAAATATCTTTCACTTATTAAACACAGCAGAACCATTTTTTTTTGAGGGTTGACCTTACCTACTAATACTACCTAATAAAATAAATATATATATGATAATATATATTACTTATAGCTATACATAACTAACTATATATTATTTAATAATCTATACAATATATATAATAGTATATATATATATACCTATAATACTATATATATATATATATATAATATATATATATATATAATTTATAAATACATAACATATAACCGTATATAATTGCCTTTACCTTCTCCGCCCCTGACCACCCCGTCAGCAAGTGGCCAACGCCCATCGCTAAAGAAAACCCCTTCCTCGCGCCGCCGACTCCTAGATTGCTTAGGGCTGAAGCATCTCCTATTGTGTTCTCCGGAATGAAGTTAGTAGAACAAAGTCCAGAAAGAAATGATACACAGTTTCCAGGTTACACTTTGTGCAGATATTTGACAGGTAGGTTGCGCTGATAGTTGAAATCTATTTTTGTAGTTGTTGCAAGTAATAGGGTGGGGACGCGCATCTCAATGTTGGCTAAAGGTATGACTTGGATGGCGCTATGGCGTAAGGGAGTTAGAATTCGACTGTGTATTTTCTGGCGGACGGTATTATGTCAATATAATTGTTTGATTCTCGAGTTTCTTAAATATTGCTCACCGACTGCTAAAGTCGAGTGTGACCCCTTACTTTGTTCGGAGTATGTAATATGTTTCTGTAGAGGGTCGAAACTGTTACTTAAGAAATTTGTTTGCTATAGAAATATGGCTACGGAAGACGGAGTTTGTCTTTAGTCTGTGGTCTAGCTGGCGGTTAAGAGCAGGCGTGTGACAGGGGATGATTGTGGGTGTCCGTATTTTAGGTCAAAATTTCGGTGCCTATTACTTTCTAAGTGTTTGTCTATGGGTACGTAGGTGTTTCCATGCGTGGTAGTGTGCTGACGCCGGTTGCAAGTGTACTTCCCTGTTATAATTCTGAGTGCACGTTTGCCGATAGTTTAGAGGTTTATCAAGTTATATTCTTAGGTTAATAACGAGATGCCAGTAATCTGGTGAAGCGTCAGCTCGCTGAACTCGGGTGGATGAATTGTTTGTATATGATGATAGGATATTTTTTTAATATCTTTTAAAATAATCTGTGCCAGCTTTTGGTATCGTTAGCATGGTCTCAGCTCTCTACAGCAGAAAGGAAGCTAAAAGTGATCGGTATCAGTGTTACTCCTAGAAACAATTTGGGTGTTTATAGATTTAGTGAGATAGCGACGTTGATATATGGAGAACTGCGGCAAACGCATCTGTTCGTACCGACGTCTGCGAAGCTCGTCAATGACATTAGAACGTGACTAGACGGGCATTGCCTTTGGTGTGGCGAACTATCCTATTGTCCGTTCAGCACCCAAGTTTGTATTTCGGTTGACTGTAATCCTGATTGGGTCCTAGAGACCGAATCTGTAGTTGTAGATTCTGCGCCTCGCTTGGCTAGCGTATGCCGTTTAGGTCATTCCACGCAAATGGATAGTGTATGTGTGGTTGTTTGTGGTTGGTGGTAAATCGACTGACTAGGTGAGAGTGTGGGGAGAATCTGGCCTCCTTGACCGCTTATTTAACTATTATCACTTGGGCACGATTTTTCTGTCTTTTAATCTGGTTGCTGTTTCCTTCCCCGATGAGGAAGTTTGAAAATAACCATGATTAATAAGATCACCACAAACAACAATGTTGGTGGACGATGTTTGATATTTATTCAATTTTGTGAGATATAGGTTGGACTCTGCGGGACTGCAGTCAACAAGCCTTGTTTATGTCGAATTGCGTATCGCAGATAACTGTCTTTACTGTGTGAGGCTTGTGACTTTAAACCTGATCTATTACATTAGCTGAATTTAATGTTTGTAAGCGCCAGTCTTTACTGTTGAGCTCGCATTTGTTAGGACAGCTCAGTGTTGCAGACTGTTTTTGCTTTGGGAATGTAGTGGTTTTATTATATTCAAAGTTATGAGCTTTTTCCAGGTGCTTTACACAAGTGACAGCTAGACCTGCTAATGGCTCAGGGATTTGAGGGGTCCCTTTCCTAGTTTTAACTCTGCCGGTCGGTCACCAACCAACAAGTGCTCTTCTTCCAGAGGACCGAGCAACTGTAAAAACAAATTTAAATTAGGAGCATGGATCTGTTGACCAATAATATGTGCATAACATGCCCATATAGGCGCCGGTAATTTCCTAAATGTTTGATGCTGGAGTGAGACATGTTAATCCGACCGCGTTGCGGGGGACAAGGCATGGTGAGCTTTTGAGGGTCTTTATGGTGTTGTTTTTAATATTGATTGGTGTTATCATTTCGATTTCCGTTGCGCATGTTGTTTTTTATTTTCTTAAGGGAATTGATTATTTTCCTATTTTGTGGGTGGGTAGGTTTATGACTTTAATTTGCAAAGTGTGTTGCGATGGTGTTGGTGTGTTGTTTTATGTTGTTTGTGGGCGCTCGATGTGGGATTTTTCATATATTCTCAAAATACAGATAAAGGTATTATATGAATTGTCCTTTAATGTTTTTATATATACTTTTCACATTTTGGTGATTTTCTTAGGAATTTTATCGATTCTTTGTTAGCAGGGGTCTTTGAAACCTATATTTTGAAAATATGTGATTTTAGTTACGGTTTGTAATTTATGATGCCTTAAATTAATTAATTGTGTTTAATTTGGTCCACATGTGTTTTTGCTTGTTGACACTGATGTATTTGCAGTCGGTTTCGTTGTTTTTCATCAGTTTGAGATCTCAGTCGTGAGGGATAAGGCATTATTGTTTCTTTGGAGGTAATCTCGGAGCTATATTTAGATTTGCTGCCTCTTATGGATCAATTAAAGTGAATTTTTGGATTAGCTGCATCTTTAGTGTTTGTGGTATTGAGGCGTTATAGACTTGACATGTTATTTTCGATGTATTCTATGAATTTTGTACCACTCTTACTTTTTTACTGTTAATTTGTGCTTAAGATTTCCTAGAAAGTGTGCGTGAGTCTTGTTGTCGTCTTGGCTATTCTTCATGATCAATGGTGGCGAGGTCTCGCGTTCAAATGTGACCATTGACCATTGAAGATTTTTGTTGTGGAGATTTGGGGAGCTGTGTTGTGTCTGGAAAGTATTTGATTGTTCGTTTGCTGGGGTAATCTCATAGTGATGTAAGGGTTGTTACGTTAAATTTAACCATAGAATTCTAATACCTCACTCAACAAAAACTCCACCCATACCTCTGTGCACCAGGTCCTCAAATCAGAATACCAACTCCCTCCTCTTTCCCTCCCATTTTATTTCCATGCTCAACCGTAACAACATATTTCTCACACACATCACTCATCTTCACCGCTTCCTTCATCTTTATTTCAGTCACAGAGCAAATCAAAATCTTACCTTTTCTAAAATATGAGCTCTCTCCTCTCTTCTTCTCCACACCATTTATTCTTCTGACATTCCAGTTACCCTTACGATTCATTTACATTTCACCGAAAGATAAAGGTGCTTACGCGATCACGATCTTCTCCGAGGCAGCATCAGCCCATTCCTGGCAGAAGATAATTGGTAAGCGGGTAGCCAAACCCAATACCACTGTCTTTAGTTGCCTATCTACGCATGCAGAACAATACGCTGACGGAATCTCTTTCTCCCCCAACACAACAGGGATATAAGTATCAAATATTATATATATATATATCTATACTAATATATATATAAAACAATATTATATATATACGATATATACTATATATATATAATTATAATAATATATAATTAATAATATATATTAATATATATACTACACTCTAGTATATATTATATATATTAATATATATATATATATATAACTATATATATACAATAAAATATATAAACTATATATAATATATATTATATTATATATATATATATATATATATATTATTATTATCTATATATAAAATCAGCGGCGAGCTCTAGTAACTTTTTATGCTTCGGGCTCTCTTCTCTCTCAAATCCTCTTCTCTTCTCTCTCTCTTCTCATATATATTATATATATATAATATAACCTATATATACATAACCTATCTAGTATACCATATATATATATATATAACTATAACTACATACCTACTAACTAATTATATATACCCCACATATCACTATATAATCTTAACACCCAATAATGCATTATTCACACCAACATTTAAGATATCTTCGAGTTCATCCCCTTTACAGATCCTTCTTAGCAATATACACTTGATATCTCATACAATGGACTAAACTTATTGTTAAATATTCTTCATCACGACACAATTCAAGATATTAGAAATTCATAAACTACTATATACTATATTTTTACTGAAATGTGCAATTAACGAACAACGTAAGCATGTTTATTTTAATTTTTTTTTACTTTATAAATAAGGACGAGGCTGTTTTATTAGGAGATTATTATTATTACATAATTAACATTACTTTTAAAAAAATTACAATTCCACGAATCTGTATTGAACACTGTCTTCAAATTTTCTCTCCGCTTTTTCGGGAATAAGGCACGAGCAGAACCAACTCTTCATCTAAATTGATTGAAAAGACTAGACATTTATTAATGACGACGATTCTTACACTTTTGTTTAAAATACATTATACACTAAGTCTTACAACTATAGATATTATGTAATTATATTCTTTCAGATGACCTATTTTTCACAAAAAATAAAGGAGAACTTTATCGTAACTTTACGAAATTTGAAAGAGTTCGATCCCCACTATCGTCAACTATACAATAATAACTCGGCTAGCAAGAAGCAAGCATAACGAATTAGAGAGTCGCCTACTCGACATATTATATATAGTACTATATATATACCCTATCACTAACAAACTATTAATACTAGCATTAAATATATATATACTATTAGATATATAATATATATTATATATATATTATATATATAATATATATATTTACTATATAAAAGATATATATATATTAAAATATATAGTAATATATATACTATATAATATATATATATATTTAATTAAAATATATTGTCCCAAAAATATGACCATCCAGATTTAATAATATCAGAAGAGCCATAAGGGGCATAAATTAGATACAAAGTATGAGGCATCCTTAATTAAAAGTATTGGAACAAATCAGAATACAAATAATTTGATTTTTAATGATTAATTGTTTTCAAGTCTATTTCCGTTAGAAGATTTGTATTAAATTCTGAAATTCAAAGACTTTCATACAGGACAATTATTGTCTGCAGAAAGTGTGGATAAGAAAGCAAAGAGGAAAGTGTGAACCATGGGCATTTTAATGTCATGGGATATACACTATACAAACCTAAAGCCCAATGGAAGTACTCCCATCGCTTCGAGTGTACTTCGAGTGTTTATATAATATATATATACTACCATACTTTAATATTATAATATATATATATATTATATATATATAACACATAATAAACATACACATATATATATATTATACTATAACATACTATATAAATTATATATACCAATATAACTATAATATATGTGAATAATTATTTATATATATATATATATAACACTTATATATATAATATATATAATATATTATATACATATATATATATAATAATATATATTATATTATATATTATACATTGTATATATTATATATAATCATATATATAAACTCATAAATACTATATATATATTATATATATCATATATATATATAATAACATTTTGATATATATATATATAATACATTTGACTATATATAATATACTCTAAATATCTCATTAATATACTACTTACCTATACCTATATAAATATATATATATACCTATATATCAGAGGAGTACGTATTATATACTAGTATAATATATACATGTATCCAATAATAATATATATATATATAATATAATATATATATATATTACTTATAACTACATACTCTATATATATATATTATATATATAATATTATATATATATATATATATATATATATATATATATATATATATATATATATATATATATATATATATATATATATATATTACTATATATACTTTACTATACTATTATATATATATATTCCCCATACACACTAAATATATATATTATTATAATATATATTATATATATTATATAATATATTATATATATATATATATATGATATATATATAATATTATATATATATATATATATAATATTTCGGCCAAAATAACTGGTTGTTTTTAATATCTTCAAAATTTATTATATTTATATCTATCTCTTCTAATGGACGCTTTCACACGAGTTTGACGTGTTTGAGAATCCACGAGCCAAACCTTCCTCTTTAAAACATTTTTGTTGACTAGTTTTCTCTCGGTCCTTTCTGGTTTGTTATCTTAACAGGCCTAAAGGAGGTTAGGAGTTCTCAGGAGGATCCAGTCATTTTCGTAGCAACTCACCATTTATAGAAATACCGTTTTGTCCTATACAGTTACTCCCAAAAAGTTTCACACGAAGCCATTCTCGTGTCTTTCTTAACTTTAATCCACACACAATTACTAATTTTGTACAGTTATTTTAGTTATTTAATCAAGATTATAATAATCATACAACTCTCTTCTGAACCATTGGGTCACAGTTCTCCTGCTTTGAGGAGGAAAATAACTGAAATTCTTCTTTCCACACATTCCCCTCACTCTCATTTTCAGTTTTCTTTATGTGAGACGACGATAAATTCATTCCCTCAAGACTATTACTGATGGGTTCAGGAATTCGCTCTTTCTTTTTGGATACAAATTAAATGCACAAAATTTTACCCTCACCCTCTAGAGTCTAGAGGATATAATATAGACTCTAGGCTTATTTCAATCGGAGCTTAAATATATTATAATATATTATATTATAATATATATATATAAATATATTATATTATATATATATATATATATATCTATATATTTAATATATAATATATATATATATATATATATATATATATATATATATATATATATATATATATATATATATATATATATATATATATAATATATATATATATATATACATATATATATATATATAATATATATATATATATATATTTATTTTAATATATATATACGTATAATAGTATATATAGTATATATATATATATATTTATATATTATAATATAATATATATCATATACTAAATATATATATAATATATATTTATATAATATATATATACATATATTATATATAATTATATATACTATATATATAAATATATATATATATATATATATATATTATATA
>JABUQX010096187.1:0-10000 GCA_015478945.1 Trachelipus rathkii | reverse complement strand
TTGGCCACATTTATTATAATGGACGTTTCGGGTATATAACGTTACCCATTATCAGCACTGCAATTGAAATAAAATAATATAATTTTATAACACAAAATATAAATAAAATGAACTAATATAAAAACGTTCTGTATCTTCTGACACATATGTAATTTAAATAACTAAAAAACACGAAAAATTAGATAAAATTTATTTCATTTACAGAGAAGGCGAAATGCAAACTAAAAGTTACGAAAATTTGTTTACAGTGAGAAAGCAAAAAACAAAAACAAAAGTTACTTTGTTGGAATATATATAAATTAATGAGTGAAGAGGGGGATAGATGACAAATCCTTATTTAATTCGGGTTTTAATTCAAAAATGTAGAGGACTCAAGAATCTTTCTGTCGAGTTGATCATTGGCAGGGGACAAGGAACTAAAAAAATTTTGTGCAATAGGGTGATTATTTTGAAAGACGTGATTGTGTATGGAGGAGTTTTCTGGGGTTGTGATAGGTAAACCAGTTCTATAAGAACTCCCCGGTGTTTCGAGATCCTCAAGTAAAGTTGGAGGCCTGTTTGGCCCACGTAACGGACGATGCACTTGCCACATGACCAGTTTCGATATTCAATCTCTTTTCACCAACATTCCCGTCAGAGAAACTATCAACATTATTGCTGACAATCTCTTTAGATCTGCCCCTCTTATTGACAATATCAATAAATCTCAGTTCACCAAACTCCTTAACCTTGCCACAGATGACACCGTTTTTCTGTTTGATCAGAAACTATACTCCCAAATTGACGGTATGGCCATGGGGTCCCCACTCGGCCCAGCCTTCGCAAACGCATTTTTATGTTTTCATGAGCAAATTTGGTTAGAGAACTGCCCCCTTGAATTCAAACCCCTTATTTATAGACGCTATGCCGATGATTGTTTTGTTATATTCCGGGATCCCCTTCATGCCCCTTTATTCTTAAACTATCTTAACAACCAACACACTAACATCCTCTTTACTGTAGAACACATGCAAAATAACTCTTTACCCTTTCTTGACACCCTAATTACTCTCAACAATGGTTTCTTCTCCACCTCTTTATACAGAAAACCTTCCTCTACTACATTAGGTCTTAATTTTTTTAGTTTTCTCCCCTCCAAATACAAACTGTCTTTACTACAATGCAAAATTTTCCGTGCCTTTAACTTATGCTCCTCATGGTGGTCTTTCCACCTTGAAATACAATACCTGTCCCATTTTGCCTTTTGCAATCTCTTTCCTCACAACACTATTACAAACAGTGAACTACTTTCTTAATAACCATTTCCGCCCTAAATTTCAAGTCCCAACCGTCCCTAAACAACTTATCTATCTAAAAATTTCGTTCTTCGGTCCTAGCAGCGCAAAACTTGTGAAAACTCTCAATCACACTCTATCTAATGCTTTTCCTTTTGTTCGCTTTATTTTCATTCCTATTAATAACTACAGTATTTCAAATATTTTCCGCCATAAAGATTCTCTTCCTCTACATATGAGGTCCTCAGTTAGTATTTGTATAAGTGTGGCGGACTGCAACGCCGCTACGTGGCCAAACAGCCTCCAACTTATTGAGGATCTCGAAACACCGGGGAGTTTCTTAATACGAACTGGTTTATACCTATCCACAACCCAGAAAACTCCTCATACACAATCAAGTCTTTCAAATAATCTCACCAACCTATTGCACAAAATTTTTTTAAGTTTCCTTATCCCACTGCCAATGATCAACCTCGACAGAAGATTCTTGGAGTCTCTCTACATTTTGAATTAAACCCGAATTAAATAAGGCATTTGTCTTCCCATCCCCCCTCTTCATCATTGAATTTAATATATATTCCAACACGTATACTTTTGTTTTTGTTTTTTGTTTTCCTCTGTAGCAACAAATTTTCGTAACTAATAATATAATAATAATAATAATAATAATAATAATAATAATAATAATATAATAATAATAATAATAATAATAATAATAATAATAATAATAATATAATAATAATTAATAATAATATAATAATATATACATGATAAATAATAATAATAATATATAATAATATCTGGCATTAATAAGTAAAATATTCTGACTTTTACAATAAGGTAATATAATATTCGAATTTGATATTAATAATAATAATAATAATAATAATAATAATAATAATAATAATAATAATAATAATAATAATAATAATAATAATAATAATAATAATAATAATAATAATAATAATGATGATGATAGATGATGGATGATGATGATGATGATGATTGATGATGATGATGATGATGATGATGATGATGAATGATGATCGATGATGATGATTGATGGAATCGCATGATAGATGATTAATAATATAAATAATAATAATAATAATAATAATATATAATCATATAATATCATATAATCATAATAATAAATAATAATATAAAAATAATAATAAATAATAATATAATATTATAATAAATTATACTAATAAATAATAATAATTAAATAATAATAAATAAAATATAATAATATAATAATATAAATAATATAATAATAATAATAATAAATAATAATAATAATAATAATAATAATAATAATAATAATAATGATGATGATGATGATGATGATGATGATGATGATGATGATCGATCTGCAATTATGATGATTATGATGATGATGATAATAATAATAATAATATAATAATAATAATATATAATAATATATAATAATAATAATAATAATAATAATAATAATAATAATAATAATAATAATATATTTGTATTTTTATAATTGTAACATTTCTCATAAAATTAAATTAGTTTCAATAAACTTGAATTCAAATTTTTTATTTTTAATAAATTAACCGTTAACTAATCCAATTTTAGGAGATATAAAACTTGTCATCAACCATGTTATATATAATATATATATATAATATATATATTATATATATATATATATATATATATATAATATATAATATATATAATATATATATATATATATATTATAATATATATATATTATTATATACATATATTATTATATATAATATATATTTATTATATATTATATATACTAATATATATTTATTATTATATATTATTATATATTATATATAATATATATATATATAATATATATATATATATATATATATATATATATATATATATCCTTTATCACACTCTATGCAACACTCTTATAGACAACTCTTTTCTTATGAAACAAAATAAATCAAAAATAGCCTTGGAAAAACCAAGGCGACGGCTTTTAAAAACAGACCCCCCCTTTCCCCCCATCCCTCATCCCTCCCCCTTCCCCATCACCACTTGGGAGTTGACGGCCTCCCTCTCGCGGTGGGGTAGGTGACATCATGGAATTGTCTGCCAGTTCGGATGCACGGTCTCCCTTCTTCATAAACTTCTCCAGCCTTCGCAGTCTTTACACTAATTCCACTTTGATGAACAACTGAACATCACCTCTTCTCCTCTAAACCGCATCTCTATATTCTTAACCGAGACTCTGTTGTTTGAACGTTCTGACAGCAAACTCTATTATGTTGCCTCTTACTGTATCTGTCCTCAATTTGCAGTCAAAAGCGGCTGTTGTGCCTATGTGTGCAGTGATGATGTTTGTTCTCGTGTCTCTGATTTGGAGTCTTACGAATTTTTCACATTATGGCCCAAGTTATCTTATAAATATACTGCTAAATTCATCTGTTCATTTCCTGTCTTCTAACTCAACTGGCTATATTACTTGAAGTCGAAATTAGATACACATTTTCTCATCTTCACCTTTCTCTGAGATCATCATTCTTGGTGATTTCAACGTTCAGAATGGCCACGACCAGACGGTGCAGCTCCCCACTCGTATTCCTGATCGTTTTAGAGATGAACCTAACATTCTAGACCTTTACATAACCTCTAATCCTTCTCCTCATTGTTAAATTCTTTCTCTCTCTTGGTTCCTCCTATCATCATCTTATCTCTCTATCCTGTTTTACCTCTTCAAATCTTCCGCATGAAAGGCCCCAGCAGCAGGCGAGGAAACGTTTTTGGCTCTTTGGTACTGCTAACTGGTCGGACTTGTGGTCGTATTTGTTTTATTTTCCATGGAATGACTACTGCCTCCCGTGGAAGGGGTTCCTCGGAGTGTGAAAAGTGCATTACAGAGGTGATTCTCTGCGGCATGGAGGCTTACAGTCCATATTCTTTTCCTTCAACTAAACCTAACAACCCTTGGTTTAACTCTGCTTGTTCATGTGTTACTTGCCTCAGTGACGCCACCTTCAGGAATAACCGTCATCGTCAAACTCCAGAAACTCACGCAACTTATATTTCATTCCGGAATCATGCAAAATTTATTCTCCGTGTCCGGGACACTTAAAACTTTTTTTTTCTTCGAAAATGCAGTAATCTTTCTGGTTCCTATTCCTGACATTCTTTCTGGTATTGTGCAAAAAATGAGAGCTCTATCATTCCTTGTTACTCTTCTCCTTCTCTAGTATCTTCCGACGGTACAATTACCGTTTTACCTTCTGCTAAAGCTGAACTCTTCGATCAAACTTTTGCCTTTATTCTCCTTAGACTTGATGCCTTTTAATCTTCTGAAATCTCTTCAATAATTTTAACTTCACTCGTTTTTTTTTTTTTTTCTTCCCTAAAATTAATACATTTTTCTAAAAGATGTTATCTCTCGCTCTCTCTCTCTTCCTCTTCTCCCATCTCTTCTTTTGCTCTCATCTCTCTCTCTTCTCGTTCCTTCCCCTCATTTCTCTCTCTCCCAATCTCCCATCGTTCCTCTCCCTCCTCTCCCGTCTATTCTCTTCCTCTTCTTCCTCCTTTCTCTCTCTCTCTCTTCTCTCTCCTCCTCTCCCCTCTCTCTCTTTTCTCTCTCTCGTCTCTCTCCTCTTCTCTTCCTTCTGGCTCGTTTCTCTCCACTCTCATCCTCCGGTCATACCGACCTCCTCCCGATCCGGGTCGCTTCCTTCCCCTTAGTGCGGGTGGTCCGAAATGATCCGATTCCAGCGGAAAGGTGCGGGACAGTTACGAATGTCAGACTATCGACTAGAGCGGATCACTACTCCCATTCAGGACCTCTCTCTAGATCAGAGCGTAGAATTTTGTGAGAGAGAGAGGAGAGTAGGGGATTGAGGGAGAGAGAGAGCGAGAGAGGAGTGAGAGTAGGAGAGAGCAGGAGAGACGCATCGAGAGTAAGTGGTATGTCTGATATACGTCCCGATGATGAGAGAGGAGAGGAGAGAGAGAGAAACGAGTATACGTTGAGAAGACGGGTTTCAGAGAGATTCATGGGAGAGAGAGTATGATCATCTAAAATGGAGAGAGAGAGACAGAGGTAGTATGCACAGAGCAGAGAGAGATGTAGACGTAGAGGGTCACGCTCTGCATCATACATGAGCTAAGTTCTGATGGTTAGAAGAAAATCTTTTCTCTTAGTTATCTACTTCGTACTGTCGGCGTTCAACTGCATGGACATCCGAATCTAGAGCAGGACACTCCTTGGAGTGCGCCTATGTCGGAAGAAAAAGGAAACATACACTTTAACATTCCTCGGTAAATGTCGGTGATATAGTTCCTAAAGACAAATCCTACAAAGAAACGCTTAACTTTGAAGTCACTCATATTCTTCGTGGACATCTCTTGATCCTCTCATCGCCAGTGTTATAGAATGTTCGTAGAAACGCTCGTGTTTAGTTGATGCATTTCTTTCCGGTTTTTTCTGGGACATATCTTGCGGCTCCTAATGTGCCAAGGTCGGACTTTTACTGTCAAGGAGTCTTTTCCTAGTAGAGTGTGCGCTGTGGCATATCGCAACCTTTTCGATAGATGTCCTCCTCTTGCACAACACGAGCTAATTGATTATACTAAGGGGAACCAGACACATTTTACTGCATTTTCCTTTCTTTCTGGTAATAACAAATATATTCTATTTGTGACGTTCTTCTTTACTGAATGTTCTCTGTGTCCGGCTCCCGTTCCGTGTAGAACAACGCGTATGGAGGCATCCACATGTTAGCCTAACTAATCCTGTATGAAATTTTATAAGGAGGAGGGTGATGTGGTATAAGAAAGTTAAGGGCGGGTGTGCTTGAGGTGCTCCTCGGATCTCGTTTAATGGGAAACAGGCTTTCTACTTTTCAGATGGTTAAGGGTCCATCTCCCTCTCTTTAGTTCATAATGTTCATTCGATCAGATCAACTCCATATAGGGCTGACGTACAAAGGCACCATATCTTCTTTCACAACTCAGATTATTTTTTTTGGAGAGACTGGTAGTCCCAATCATCACGAAGCAATTTGATGCATTGTTTGTCAAGACAAATGCAAGCAGATGTGGAACAAGTTAACTACCTTCGCTTCTAACTGCACATGTCTTTCCAATCACAATCTTTAAGTATGAGCGTTCACTTTGAGAGCGAAGGGTAGGTCGTATGTATGTCCACTCGACTGCATGGAAAAAAAACTTCAGAATCCTCCATCTATCTTAAATGTACTCACAAAGAGATCCCGACAATATTTCTAAACAGACTAATAACATCATTTCGAAAAAGTACACAAATCAAAAGCAAATTGATCTATCTTTATATTTTCTTTCTGTTCGGCTTCTTCTCTGTGTGTCTTGACTCGTAAGTGAAAGGAGTCACTTCAGTTCTTTTCTAAACTATGGAGGATTCTAATTTAAGGTTGAGAGCTGCTCGTGAGGTCCCCTTGGAACGTTTCTTTTCTTCACATACCACCACAATTGAATTGACGTCTTGTCTATAGGGGGGATACGTCTCCAAGAGCTATGTAGAATGAGAGAGTATATTCTAACTACAAATTCGGAGGTGGAAAATTGTGACCACTTACACGAACGCATGCTACTTCTCGACTATAAAGAATCTAAAGAGAGTTGAAGGTTTTTCGGACTTTTTCTGATGATTTCATAAAAAACGCACTTTCTGCAGTTGCGGGGACGCTGATCTACGCCGTCCAGTGCTCTTCGTTCGTACTCGTCCGTAATTGTTCGCGAATTGTTGCATCATTCTCTTGACTATGTCGCTATTACAATGGACATTGCTTTTCCTAATCCTCCTGTCGCCTACGTCCTCCATTGAGAAGGGCCCGTGCGACACATCTTTCTGCACAGTCTCATCCTTTCTTTACTCAACTCTCTAACCACAGAAGTAGTAGGGAAACGGTTTTGGTAAACACAATGTTATAAATTTAAGGGGGTTTTAGGGGGGTTTGGTTGGTATCCCCCACGTTAAATGTTACCACCACTTTTGATGCCTGGTTCGTACAATGTATTAAATTTATCCCCTTTTAGGGAGGTTTGAGAGTTGATATACCAACGTCACCTGTTACCCCCACTTTTGATATAATCTCGTCATAGACGAAGTTACGTAGTTATGACTCATCGTAAAGGGGTACCCCTCCCCCCTTTATGTTGTAATTTTACATCCAGCCTTATGGTGTGTTAGAGAGTTCGTAAAGGGTTGAAATTTGGTATGCTTATAGGTGATGACGTAGCCTCTGCGAAGCCAAGGTTACGTGAGCATTGTGGCATAGGATTAGGGTTCAATTTTTCAACCTCGCGTTCTATTGATTCTATCGAGTTGAAATTTCATATGCTAATAGGTGATGACATAATTGACGGGCAGCAATGGTTCGGATCTTCCATCATCCGACGACCACATAGCGTACACCGAATCAAATTTCCTGTATACATGTTTTAACCTACTTGAAGTGTATCTCAATGAAACATTGATAAAAGCTTCAGCCGCAAATTATCCATATAGAAGTTATATAGAACATTTGTTAAATTATTCAGATGATGCTAAACAGTCTCATCTCCAATCATGTGGTTTTTATAGTTTCAAAGATGCAAATTAAGACTGTGTTTAAAAACGAACCAAGATTTACAGGAGTTTTCGATATTAATGAAATCAGGTCAGTGAAACTGGAGAAGGATGCTGGTTTTGTATTGCACACTTCGCTCTTCACATTAAATGTAAGTCTGTCTATTTCAGTCTATAGGGAAGAAAATGGAGTTGTTTATTTTCTCGATTCTCTGCATTTAAAATTCTTGTTGTGTAATCATTGTAATTTCTTTTTCAAAATATAAAAATGTGTATTATATCAAAAACTTTATGTTTTCCTGTTCAACCTCAATATTCTAATTTAGTGTATGTTTTTTGAAAAATGTCTGTTTTGAAGGTAGGAGAAAATAAATTTGAATTTAAAAAATTTATATGTTAAGAATATGCGTTTCTAGTTATGTTATAAAATGCTTTAAAATAAAAATTTTTATTCCCCCTTAAGAATATATATTTAATATATATATATATATATTTTGTATTTTTTTTATATATTTTATATATATATATATATATATATATATATATATATATATATATATATATATAAAAAATAAAATTTTTTTTATTTATATATATATATATATATATATTATATATATATATATATATATAATATATATATATATATATAATATATTTATATAATAGATGAATGAAGGCTTCACGATTTTGACATGAAAATGGACCATGTCGTTAATATTATTATTATTATTATAAACGTCATTGAATGATCCACCCGATTTCATGATATTTGAAATCTAATTGAAAATGTGGTGCTTAATTGTTTGAAAGATTTTTGCGAAAACGTCGATAAAAAATTTTCAAGCAATTTTTGGCATTTGCAACAAAACTTCTGGTTTCTGTTAATTAATTAATTATTATTAATGAAGAAATGAGAAATGTCTCGAGTCACAATCAATGTTACATGAAAAGGAACAAAGAATTTGGAATCTGTTTTCTTGATGATCTGTTAATCCGCTTAAGTGAAAGGAAATGAGATTACATACTTCGAGATAACATTAAAGTATAATAATATGATTCCTATACCGGATGGCCATATAGAACAAATTACAGAAACAAACATTGGGCATAAAACATTTATCCTCAATGTGACACGATTTAAAATGAAAATTTCTGTCCCTATTCATCTAAAAATTTCAACTAAGATAAGTACTTTAGCTCATCAAGATCTTGATGAATGTTCAAAGAAACGTTTGATTAGCTATATAATAACAACTATAAGAAATGAGATATCTGGAGAATATATGTGACATTTCCTACCAGCCTTAATCAAGATATCTGTGGATGGAGATAAAGTTTATTCGTATGCACATGTTGTATATTTAAAATTTTAGTAAATATGTAATAAAAATATTTTAATGTAAAAACTTGTTTCATTTCCTTTATAAAAAAAGAATGTATTTTAACTGCAATATATATATATATATATATATATATATATATATATATATATTTAATATAAAAATATATTTTTTTATATTATGTATATAGTATATATATATTTAATATTATATATATATATATATATATATATATATATATATATATATATATATTATATATATAACATATATATATATATATATATATATATAATTAATATATATATTATATATATATATTATTTATATATATATATATTATATATATATATATATATATATATATATATATATATAAAGAAATAATGAAAGAAAATAATACTCCGCCCTCATCTCCCGATGAAAATCGTCGTTATGCGTTGACACACAGTGTGTGATTGATATTTCAGTAATAATAAACATTAAATGTTCTTAATAGTAATACTTCTATGATATGTTATACGTTAAGTTTATAAAAATATGGCTTCAATCGCTTAATCAATGGATCACAGGGGAAAAGGTTACGTCATCACGTATAAGCATACAATTTCAACCCTTTATTGCGAATCTCTAACACACCCTAAGGCTGGGCGAAAATTACAACATAAAGGGGGGAGTATCACCCTTTAACGATGAGTCATAACTACGTAATAATCTCGTTTACGAAGAGATTACGTCATGAAAAGTCGGGTGTAACAGGTGACGTGGGGATACCAACTACAGTATCAAACCTCCCT
>JABUQX010096186.1:35000-42500 GCA_015478945.1 Trachelipus rathkii | reverse complement strand
AGTCGGCAGGAAAACGGCGGGTGCCAGATTTTTCAATAAATAAATCTGGCAACCTAATCATGTTTTTTGTTACATTTTTAACATTTTATTGGTACTTTTTAGCATTTTTCAGAGCTTTTTAGTGTTTTCGGCCCTTAATTCTATAGGGGCACTATCGGCAGGAAAAATGCCAGCCATGTCAACAGCTCACTTTTGAAAAGCCCCGAACTCCGGAGCAATTTTGACTTGGAAATTTCTCTCACTTCGTTAGATTTAGATATTTGCTGTGTTAAGTATAGGTTTCAAAGGTCGGTGAGACCATTTCCGGGTTTTTTAAATCTGAACTTGAGGGCGTAGCCCCCAAAAGGGGTTTTTGGTTTTTGTAAGTTTTATTTTACATTTATATCATGTTTAAAGATTTTTTTATTTTATGTTTTATTTTAAATTTATATTTTGTTTCAAGTTTTTATTTATTTTAAACTTTTATTTTACATTTATAGTTTTATTTTTATTTATAAAAATTTTATTTATTTATTTTGTAGATTTAAAATTTAAAACATTTTTTAAAACTTTTATTTATTTTTAAATTAAAATTATAAAACATTTTATTTTTACAAAAATTTTTAATTTTTTATTAAAATATGTACTTTATTGACCCAAAAGAAGCAAAGCAGTAAAGCAGTAGTGCATGACATAGTTGTAAGGGGTGGGGTGAGGTATTTGCGCTACTGCTTTATTGCTTTAGGGTCAACAGGAAAAAGATCCCAAATTCCTCCGGAGTTGGGGGCTTTATCCAAGTCAGCTGCTGACATGGCTGGCTGCCGTTTTCCTGCCGATAGTGGAAAAAAAGCGTCGAAAACCCTAAAAAGCTCCAAAAATGCTAAATAACTTTTCTAATAGATTACGATAGGCAAGATTCTCTCAAAGCTTTCCTGAAGATGGTGCTCTAGTTAACATTTGCATGTGGGTGGAGTGCTCGATTTTGATTGAAATATCTTAAGTTATCCACACAGAAAATAATTGATTTCTCCATGCTAATGTGAGCTCCCATTCAGGTATGTTTTTCAGACAATAGATGGAAAACCATCAGGACCACATACATTTGCACTGGTGCACTTCATCATTCCAGATGGGTAGCAACAGACAATCAAATCTTAAGACTATATGTCATCTACACCAGACATCCACTAAAACTCTTGAAGGGTTGGCAAGATTATAAATGCAAATTGAGTAACCAGGCTAATCGATAAAAAAGCCATCCAAAGGGCAACTGATGGAGCCTATAAATCTTTGGGTGTTTAATGAATCTCCAGAAAGATAAAAATATGGTGATCTCTGAACGTATACTTTAGACATATTCTGTCTTTAACAGAACAACGGCTGCTCTGTAGCAACATTGTTATTACTAGAGCTGAGGAGGCATTGAATCAAAATCGATCTAGGGAGTTAGCTGGGACATAATTCCTATTTTGCTCACCCTGAAAATATATTACTAGGGATGATAACAGAAGAACGAGAATTGATCAGGGAGAAGGTGAGTCGCATACTCCAAGCGGGTAAGAATACCAATGAAACAGCCTTTTAGCCTCCAAAAACACTAACTTTAATGCAGATGATCGCTTGGGAGAAAGAAATAATCACTCAACCACCAATTACATTATCAATGACTAATGACTTTTCCAACGAGAGATTTCATGTACGATTGCAATGAGCTGGTACAAAAACAAAGTTTCCATATCAGCCATGAAAAGGTATTAAAAAGTGATACGTAATCTTCTACACAACTGACAAATATCTTCAGACTAGATTCTAAATTTAATTGAAGTGATAAGAATAGGTCCACAAATATGAGTCGAAAACTCAATGGCCCCGTTGATTATGTATACTTTTAAATTATATTATATTATATTATATTATATTATATTATATCATATTATATTATATTATATAAGTGTATATATATATATATATATATATATAAGAAAGAGTATATATATATATATATATATATATATATATATATATAGTATATATATATATATATATATTCTTTGCTAAATAAAAGGCTTAGCACAAATGCTGCGTCCAACATCTTCCTATGCTGTAATGGCTAGGCAAAGCACGAAAGGGATGATCTTATGTAGGGGGCCCAACCGAAATAATTCACATACGGTGTTATATCATCATATTAAAGTCTTTCTAGCTGATAAAGTAGAATCTTTGAATACAATTTAGACCCACCCTAAATTATTTATATATATATATATATATATATATATATATATATATATATATATATATATATATATATATATATATATATATATATATATATATATATATATATATATATATATATATATGGTATATATATATATATATATATATATATATATATATATATAAGTTATTACTACATATATATATATATATATTAATATTATATATATATTATTATATTATATATATATATAGCCTATATATATATATATATATATATATATATATTAGCCTATAATATACATATATATATATATATATATTATATATTATATATATATATATATATATATATTATTATATATATATATATATATATATATATATATATATATATATATATATATATATGTTAATATGTATATTTTTATATATATATATGTTTATATATATATATATTATATATATATATATATATATATATATATATATATATATATATAGATATATATATATATATATATATATATATATATATATATATATATATATATATATATATATATATATATATATATATATATATATATATTATGAATTTTTTTTTTATTAAGGCTTATTTTTTAAGATTCAAAAAAATCCTTTAAGAAAATAATGAAATATTCAATTTTGAGTAAAAAAAAAATTCTATCATATTTTCAAAAAATAATTTTAATTAGAAATATGATATAAAATTATTAAAATAAATAAAGCAATAATAAAATAACATTTAAGAAAAGGAACCCATTTTTACTGTAATTAGTTCACCGAACCCAGTGCTTTAACTAACAAGAAATACTTTTTTAAATGTCCACGAGGTTCATCCAGTTCCTTTTCAGTTCATCCAGCTCATTCTTTTTTGAAGGGCATAAACTTTTGTTTATTTCTGATTCTATGGTGAGAACCGAGTTTTCAAATAATGATTATTTCTTTTAAAACACATTTTATTCCTGACATTTTTTGTCAATACAAATCTCCTTGCATTTCCTTTAGGTTCCCCTGTAGCAGACTTTCTTGTGCTCTCGAATTCTGTCTATATTTATTTCTCATGCTTAATGGATTAACTTTTCCGAGACGTGTTCTGTTTATTTTATCATCTCCATTCCATAAACTGATATCTCTCTCTCTCCTTTCAATTACCTCCCTTAAAATTTTCCATTTGATGTGTTCAAATTTCTTGCAAAATTTCAAACTCTGCTTTAATGTTGCGGGATTTAATCATAAATGTCTTGTAGCTTCCTCCCCCCCAAAAGTCAATAATTTCTTCTGTGGTAAAAGGCGACATGTTAAGAATTTTCTTTCGCCTTCTGAAATCTGCTTTAAATTTTTTTTTATTAATTATCGAAGATATTTTCAAACCTGAAAATATAACGATGACATATATATATATATATATATATATATATATATATATATATATATATATATAACACAAATATATATATATATAGTATATATATATATATATATACATATATATACATATATAGCAGAATTTATTTAAATATTTCATTTAATCTTCAATTCACAGCGTCTGAAAGAGGATCCAGTAATTCAGTAAGGATCGAAAGCTAACGCTCTAAACATCCAGAAGACTATTTTATTATGTGAAAATTTATTAAGAACTTTTATATATTTGCAGTTTATTATTAATTCAGGCCTCCTAACTATATATATATATATATATATATATATATATATATATATATATATATATATATATATATAGTTATATATATATATATATATATATATATATATATATATATATATATATATATATATATATCCCCCTTACGTCCCCCTCTCAGATACACAACATGGATTAATACTAAACCAATCCACTACCTCACTACTTACCGATCTGACACAAAACATCCTCACAGGTTTCAACCAAAATCTACCACCCTCTCGCGCTCTCCTAGTGGCAATAGACATAAACAAAGCGATTTGATGGAGCAGTCCCACTGTCACCACCTCTTAATAGACAAAAGTTTTAATCACTGAAATAAACATCGGTGATAAGAAAATAATAGCAAATTTCCTATCCGGTCGCACAGTTAGAGTTTTACAAGGGCGCCACTACTCTTGTACATACAGGTTATATAATCGAATCCCCCAGGGTGCCATCCTATCACCAACACGTTTTAATCTATTTATGCATGATCTACCACAACACAACCCCCTCTATAAAAATCAATAGTTATGCAGACCTCAATACTAAAGCCTGGAAGTCCCTCTAAAATACAGCAAGACGAGAACTACAGCAATGTATAAACCAATTGAAGCAGTGGCTGTCAACAAACAGAATGATATCCTCTTCTCAAAAATCCTCTTTACTCACACACATAACAAAAGAGTCAAACACTCGTCCAACCGTTTTCCTTTCAATTAACAGACTCCCCCTTCTTTAAACAACCCTCCATCCTTGGCTTAACTTTCGATCCACGCATAAAATTCATCCCCCCCCCCCACACATAAGACAAATATCACCTCTAGAGCCACACAAATTGAATGCGATGAAAACTCTAACTGGAACAACTTTTATCCAACACAAAGAGTCACTCTCAAATAGTATAGACAATAAAACCGCCGAATCTTAAACTATGCTTCGCCCGCTTGGGCTTCCACTGTATCACAATCCAACATTCAAATACTAAAAACTAGAAGTCGTTCAAAATAAAGCTCAGAGTAATAACAGGCTGCCTCCCTTCCACACTCATTCACCACTTACAAACGGAAACAAAAATTCTACCTATAGAAGACCATTGACATGATAGGCTGTCAATTTTACAGCAAATCACTAAATCACTTTCAACAAACCACCCTTTACACCAAACATTACAACAACCCCCTGCGCTAAAAAGGAAAAGAGTTAAACCGGTCATGTGCTATTCTAATATTTACAACACACACCAACCAGAAACTCCCATTATTAAACACATTCACACTAAGCTAACACAAAAAGCGATCTCCGAATATCCAAACATATCATACTCCAGACGCGTCCTCCCGAAATATCTCCTACAGAACTAACCTTGGACAGTCAAACCAGAGTGATGATGTCTCGTTTCCCCTCTGGGCACCCCCCCTTCAGGAATATAAATTTAGATTTCACAACGCTCCCTCCCCCTCTGTAAAGATACCCATCTCTAACAAATTACGAAACAAGACATCTACTAAACTGCTTTGACCTAACGGACATCGTAGACGTGACTCTCTGATACTCTTTTTGACGGACCTCTGGCTCGTCTGCTGTGGTGTACAGCAATACAAGTATATATATATATATATATATTACTATGATATATATATATATATATATATATATATACAAATATATATATAAGATATATATATATATATACATATATATATATATATATGTATATTTCTGGTTTAAAGTGATCGGTAACTCCGTCAGGTAGAATTGCCTCCAGCCCCCAATCTGCGCGTGTGACGCGTCAGCACGGAGACGTAACAGTCTCCGAGTGACTTCAAGGACTTTGGTTATTCAATTTATATATATATATATATATATATATATATATATATATATATATATATATATATATATATATATGTATATATATAAGTATATATATATATATATATATATATATATATATATATATATATATATATATATATATATATATATATATATATATATATATATTGATATTTATTTATTATTTTATGTGTATATATATATATATATTATATATATATATATATATATATATATGTAAGATATATATATAAGGTTACATATATATATATATATAAAAGTATATATATATATATATATATATATGCTATATATATATATATATATATATATATCAATGGCTTTATAAGGCCTCGAGCCGACGGGGAACAGATGGGGGACGTTTTCCACACCCTGGAGGGTATATGGAGGAAACCCCATGACACTCCAGAAGCCATACCAAAGAGCTTTCCCATAGGCTTTCCTATAAAAAAAAAATTAGTGGTAGTAAATACAAAAAGAAATAAAACATATAGTTCAAAAGGTTATGATAAGATTTGTTAAGCATACATAGATTTTCTCTGTGTATACCTAACAAAACATATCATAACTTGAACTTAGAGGGCAGTAAATCGCAACCTAATGGATCAAAAATAAAGTATGGAGTTTTAACAACTTAGAGAGGCTGTAACTTTTTTTCCTAAGGAGACCGCCACGTTTGTTTTTTTTTTTTTATTTTTTCATTATTACTTTTTGGTAAAAGTTACTTAACGCCCATACGAAAATACTATAAATCAGTAAATTTACTGAATATAAAACTAAAGTTTGATTAAAATTAAACATTTCTAGAGGCGAAATGAAACTGGAGTTAAACCAACAAAAAAATTATTTTTGTTTGGGTTCTAGATTACGAGGATGCGAAATAATGTGTATTGGAATATGTAACTTTTCCTTGTGTGGTGCGTTTAAAAGAAAACGGGAAAAGAAAGAAAATGAATTTGGGATGGTAACTAAACTTTTTTTATATATATACGAAAGGAAATTTTTTTTCCTAAGAGTGACCTGACCTGACCTAACCTAGCCTAACCTAACTTAACATCATTTCACCCCTAGAACATAGGAAGAAAAAATTCATATTTTTCGCCCCTAGAACATCTATTTATCATAGAGGTTACCTGCAAAAAAATTTTTTTGATCAAACCTCCCGTTCCGTGTGGGTGTTAAGCAGCTTTGTCCTTATTTTTTTAGAGTATATCCTGTGATTTTTATAAAAATCGGTGTGAAGCCCCTCTGAGCTACTATTACCATATATATATATATATGATATATATATATATTATATATATATATATATATATATTTTTATATATATATAAATATATATATATATATAGTGTATATATATATAGTAGAGAGAGATATATATATATATATATATATATATATATATATATATATATATATATATATATATGAAGAGGTATATTAATATTTCATATATAAAAATAATATATTTATATTATATATATATATATATATATATATATATATAATATATATATATATATTATTTCTTTGCAATAAAATAATGATTTTTTTCACTTACTAATTTAAGCATCTGATTCAAAATTCTTCCTGTAGAATCTTCCCAACAGAATGACTTACCTACAGTAAGCTCAACTATTAAGGCCCCAAGTTTTACCAATAGCAACACAGGCTAAACTCACAACCATGTAACTTCTTTTGACTAGTAACAATGGCAAGGTGAATGA
>JABUQX010096186.1:27500-30000 GCA_015478945.1 Trachelipus rathkii | reverse complement strand
GTGTGCATAAATTATAGGACTTTTTTTTTTTTTTAATATCGATTGCATGCATTCGAACACATTCGGTAAAGCAAAAGCCTAAAAATAAAATTGTATTGTAGAGGTGTCAAATTTAGAAACAAATACGAAAAACGTCATTGCCTGCTTATCTAGGATTTGGTCTATAGATATATATATACATATATATATATATATATATATATATATATATATATATATATATATATATATATATATATATATATATATATATATATATATATATATATATATATATATCTATCTGGTTAATTTTTTTTTTTATTTTCATAATTATGCTGCCTCTCCTCTTCTCTAGCACAAAAAAAAAATAAACACAAGCTCTCCCCCCGTAAAATGCGAATAAACTGACTTTAGTGTCTCTGACTCTCTATATACAAGTAAAAGAAGGACATTACATGGACAAATCTAGCAACTCTGTAAAATTTGAACCTTAATTTTATATGAGAAAAACTTCCAAGTTGCCATGAAATAATAGAAGCCAAACTGGCAAAATTATAAAAAGTACTATAGGAATTTTGAATTCTTTATTTTCGTATGTTGCTATATTTGTCTTATTTTTAAGAACTTATAAAATTGGCTTATTTTAGGGCCGCAAAAGTAGAGCCCAAATTTTATTTAATTGAATATATTGAAATAAATATCGTACGCACAATTTGGAGTTGGAAAAAGGATTCCTTTGTTATTTTCTTAATTGATTACTAATTTTTTATGTACTAAATTGTTAAAAAAAAAATTCAGATCACTTTACTTTGACAAAAATTTCATATTTCTATCAACATCCTATGCCTGGCATTTTTAATTTGGAGGGGGTGCGCAGCAAAAAGCCTGAAACAAAACACGAGCCACCATTTATATATATATATATATATATATATATATATATATATATATATATATATATATATATATATATATATATATATATATATATATATATATATATATATATATATATATTTTTGAAAACAAATACTTATTAAAAAAATTTAATTTCATTTTCACCTTATATCATTTATATGTATTTTTACATTTAGTAATATTGAAAATATTAATGTTTGAATAAATTTATGATTTGTAAATATATATATATATATATATATATATATATATATATATATATATATATATATATATATATATATATATATCAGAGCTGGGCGTTGCGCCACCAAGTTGCGCCTATGCGCCTATGGCGCACTATCAATTCGTAGGCGCAAAGGCGCATAGGCGCAACAATTTTTAAAAAGGCGGACTAAGCAAAGGCGCACAGCCAATTCTCTGCGCCTATAGCCGCGCCTATGAACAGGAACAAAGCATTTTTTTTACCCTTAAAAGTTAGAACTTAGAAAGCGTGGGAACTTGTATCATTCTAAAACCAGTGTAAACTTATAATATATATATATATATATATATATATATATATATATATATATAGAATATATATATATATATATTTATATAAAAAAGTGTAAAATATATATATATATATATATATATATATATATATATATATATATATATATATATATATATATATATATATATATAATCTAGAGCCGTGTACGTAACTACAAATAAATTGGCAACTATGGCTCTGAAAATTTTCAACTTCTTCAGCGCTCGTGCTGAACCTCCTGGGGAAAAACATGGACCACAAGGACATGGAGGAGGAAGAGGACGTGTAGATATTAGTTTACGGTGTTTTAATTACAAAAATTAATAAATGTGTTTTTCTTCCTTATAAAAGCATGCTTTTATTATCGCACTAAAGTTTACTTTGCAAATAAATTTAGCAAACAGCCACCGGCCGGCGAAAAGTCGCAGGCGCAAAGGCGCAAAGGCGAATAGGCGCTGATGCGACAAAAATGTGCATAGGCGCATAGGCGCATAGGCGCTAGGCGCACTAGGTCCGGCGGCATAGGCGCACTCAAAAAAATTATAGGCGCGCCCAGCTCTGATATATATATATATATATATATATATATATATATATATATATATATATATATATATAAGTATATATATATATATATATACAGGGGTACTTGTTATCCCGAAGAGTTCAGGCATATCAGAAAACTATAACATCTACAGGAAAATAAATAACATTTTTGATTTCAGGAAGAAGATTTCATCGAGGAAACTTAAAAAAAATTTATTTTATCTCTAATATTTAATAATAACTCTAAAATTGTAATATCTTAGACTTGAAATAGTGCACGCTCTGATTGACCTTGAAACTGCAGTAGTCCTTTACAAAGTTATTTTTACGTTTTGGAGAAAATGTTATTTTTCTTTTTATATCCTTTATAGGGGGTTCGAGCCGGACGAAGTCCCCCCCGTCGTCCCCGGTAGGCCGAGAAACCCGACTCTGTCCATCGTTCCGTTTACCCGTGGGTATCTTTCGTCCGTTTTAAAAATTCAATATTTGCACTCCTTCTCCACCTCAGTCGGAGTT
>JABUQX010096186.1:0-20000 GCA_015478945.1 Trachelipus rathkii | reverse complement strand
TTATATATATATATATATATAATATATATATATGGAATTACTTTAAGCATTAAAATAACAGGTAAATTAGCAGTTAACATATATATTTTATGAAAAAAGTTAAAAGCTTTTTATAATTTATGATTTTCAGCACTCTCTCTCTCTCATCTCCCTCTCCCTTATATATAATATATTTATAATATATTATCATAATATTTAGTAATGATATATAATAAATCTATATAATATCTAGAATATATTATAAGCTTATGAATAACCTTATATATACATGAAATAATTCGGTAATCATTCGTATTCACATTCGAGAAAATAAATTCATAGAAATAAAATTGAAACACTTTCTGGAATAAAGAATTTTACCATCTCTAATGTCTATGTCTCTCTTTTATTATTAAAATATAGTAAATACTATATACTAATAGCTAAAACATAAATTTAAATTATAATCCTAGTGTCAGTTGTTTGTAAAGATATATTGTTACTGCCTTTTTATCTCTTAAATAGTCATTTCTCTTTGTTGCAGTCGCTCAACTTAAAACCTTCTAAACATTTGCTCTGACGCTTTCAAAGTTCTAGTAATCATCATTCTCAAGTCCTGTACTTTATTAAGCGAATCAGCTAGAATCAAAACCATGTAATCACATCTTCAAACTTAATAAAAAGAAAAATTTGCGTTATACTAAATAAAATGCAAAGCTATAGCAAATTTTAAACTGAATGAAAAATTATCACGGTACTTAAGTAGTTATAAACTGAATAATTATTTATTTCATTATTTTTTTTTTTATTTTTTTAATTTTATTCAAATATAAATATATATTTAAGTTATATAGTATATATCTATATATATCTATATATGATTATATTATATTATAATATATATATATAATACTATATATCTATATATAATATAAAATATATATAATATATAAATATATAAATTATAATATATATAACCTATTAGAAATATATTAAGATAAATAATATATATTATTATATATATTATATATTAATATATATATATATTTATATTATATATATTATACTATGATTATATATATAATAAATCATATATAATATATAATATATATTTAATATATAATATATAATATATATATAAATATATATCATTATATATATATATAAAATATATATATATTTATAATATAATATATATATATATAATATACTATATATATTATAATATAATATAATATTATATATATATTATATAAAAATATATATATCTAATATATTATATATATACTATATAATATATATATATATATATATATTATATATATATAATTAATAGTATATATATATATACTATATAAAATATATACTATATATATATATATACTAATATATATATACTATAAAATATATATCTATATATTATATATTATATATATTATATATATACTATATCAATTATTCTAAATATATATCATATTTATATATAACCACCCTATCTCGGGCATATATTAATATTATAATAATTATATATATATATAATAATATATTTATATATATAAATATATAAAATATACTTATATAATATAATAATTAAATATATTATATAAATTATTAAATATATATACTTATATATATAATTAAATATATATTATAATATTAATATATATAGATATATATATTATATATTATATATATATTTAATATATATATATATATACCACTATATATATAATATATATATATAATATATAGTATATATATATAATTATTATATATAATAATATTATATATAATACTATATAATATATATATATAAATATAAATTTTATCACTATATTAAGGAAAGTAGTGAAAATTAAATTAAAAAACTAAGTTAAAATCAATGCACTACCTTTCGCCATACATTTCGTGTGGTCTCTCATGAGTTAAAAGAATTTATTTTTCTCCGGGTATATATTACAATGAAACAAGTATGATAAGCAATAATGCTCCACAGCAAACAAGGAGTCAACTAAAGTATTTATTTCTAAGGTCTCAACTTGTGCTAGCAGGATCCTTGCGCGGAGCGAAGAGTAAACATTTTTTGTACATGATTATGATATTACGCACATATTTACCACCTAGAATCTTCGTTAATGCCATTAATATTGTAAACTCGTGCATATATAATTCTGCACGGAGATATAAACAACATTTAAAGAATAAAATAGCACAATTATTCCAAAAATCTATATGGAAAAAATTCACCAATCGAAACATAGTACGTAATTTTTCATCATATACACCTAACGACAATGAATTCACCTTACTTCGATTGGGTTTAGGCTTTTTACCCAGCATTACGAAAAAATAAATCAAACTATTGCAACATTTAATAATAAGAAAACCATTAATTCCAATAATAACAAAGAATTTTAAAAAAGATAATTCAAATTTCCATCTCCGGTTAAAAAAAGCCATCTCCATCTAAAATCAAACAAAGATATAATTATAAGAAAAGCTGACAAAGGCGCTGGTATTGTTATCGTGAATTATTGCGCCTATATAGAAAAATCAGAGTTATTACTGCATGACACAAATACCTACTCAATGCTTGCTTAACGAAAATCCCCTTAATTTCCAAACCTATGTATTCAAAAAACCATGTTAAAAAATTACTTCACCATTAATATGCATAGAAGTTGCAGTACTAAATCCATCACTGCCGTATTTCTACAGAATATCCAAAATACACAAAGAAAATTGCCCTTTAAGACCGATCATATCATGTAAAAAAGATAATTTCACCAAGTTATATAAATTGCTCACAAAATTCCTAATTCCTTCACTCGGCAATATTTCAAACTCTCATATAAAATATTCGCAACAATTTAAACAAAAAATTGGCAACCATCTTACTACCTACCATTCTTTGATCAGTTTTGATGTAGTCAGTCTTTTCACCAATGTCCCTCTTCCTCATTTTCTGGAATTCCTTTCATTATACCTTGACAATATTGTCCTCCCTATTACCTCAAACAATTTCTTTGCCATGATAAATATATGTATGAAACAAAACATTTTTCTTTTAATAACCAATATTACAAACAAATTTTTGGAACAAGCATGGGAAATAGTTTTAGTCAGGTCATTGCATGTCTCCACCTCTAATTTTATGAAACTCGCTTTCTTCCTTCAATCCCCATACATACAAAAAAAATATCTTTGGTTCTGCTATGTAGATAATATACTGGCTATCATTCCTAATAATTTTCCTATCCAATCCTTCACTGATGATTCTTACAATTTGTTTCCATCGATTAAATTCACTTGCGAGACCAAATAATAATAAAATAAATAATAATAATAATAATAATAATAATAATAATAATAATAATAATAATAATAATAATAATAATAATAATAATAATAATAATAATAATAATAATAATAATTTATAAAAATAATAATAAAAAATCCTTTTTAGATCTACAAATTACATAACACAATAACCTAGTACTTTAATATCTTCAGAAAACTACATTTTAACCAATAACCAATTTCCTTTTTCTAGCATCCACAATCATATTAAACATAGCATCAAAATGTAATACTCTTAACTTCTACTAAATTTCTAGACAGCAGATCCCTATATTATTAAGATAAAATTAACAAAATATTATAATATATTATCTCCTTGGATGATACCTACATCCATAACGACAACAATACAATAAAGCCAAGAATCATAGTTTCAATAACACACCTAATTCACCCTATATTCATCCATCTTCAACAAAAATAATTCCCTTTCCACAATCCTTATTCTAATTCTTAAATTTACTATTTGCAATCCCTGATTCAAAATTAGCATAATTTTCAATTTTCCAGACACTCTGCAACGTCTCTTTATTCCTAAAGTGGTAAAGCAAAATCGTATGATCCCGTCGGGAAAAGTTTATGCGTGCCATGCGTTGGATGGCTGCAATTTATATAGGGGAACTTTTAAAAACATTGCAATTGTCTGTTAAACCAACATTAAACGAGTAAAAAGATGTAATCAAAGGCAGCGTCTTATAGCATCAATAGCAGGAGATCATAATATAAATTGGAAAACTCCATCTTTCATAGTTTAATTCCAAATCTAAAGAACTCAATAGGCTTATAGAAGCTTATATATCGATATAATTCGATAATATATATATTTCATCCGAGGATGTTAATAATAATAACAACTTTAATTTATAAAATCAATGTTAAACAAAAAATGCTTTCACTTCGTACGTCCTCGCCAGGATCCTGCAACCAGTTGAGGCCTAAATATAAAGTATTTTAGTTGATGTCCTTGTTTGCTGTTGGCGCATTTTGCTAATCGTACTTGCTTGCCATTGTAATATAAATACCCGGAAAAAAGTAAATCATTCGATTTTTAACTCTGAAGAAGGCTATCGTAAATGTATGGGCGACAGCGTCAGTGCAGTCGGTTTTAACCTTACTTAATTTAATATTTCCCTACTTTCCTTTAAATATAGTGGTTTTAAATTTATATATCATATTATTGGAGTGCGAGTTTCTGTGGTAGTTCTCCAAGAGAAATATCTTTATATATATATATATATATAATATATATATACTAAATATAGATATATATATATATATATATATATAATATATATATAATATAATTATATAATTATATAATATATTATATATAATATAGTATATAATATACAGTTCTGTGCTTTCTTTGATCCTTTTTCAATGTTTAGGTTACAATGCGTCATCAATAAAAAAAAAACATCTTTACCTTAATGATAAGCCGAATAAAAAATATATTCCAATTATACACTGTTACATTCAAAAATGTATATATAAAACTGATTTATTCTTCAAAATACGACAAAAATTGTAAAATAAAACGAATTATTTCATTTCTTTTCCTAAAATTCTTTTATTTTAAAACAAGTAAATTGAACTAAAGAAAGAAAACGAAATGAAAAAGAAAATACAAAATTTGAAAATGAGAAAGTTTTCCAATTTCGAAAATCTGTCCATCGAAATTAGAAAATAATAAAAATATAAAATACAATGAATTTAAAAAGATTAATAATAATAAACAAGAATAAATAAGAATTATAATAATTTACCAAGATGAAAAACTGTTCCTTCACATGAAAATATATGTATTTTTGTATATTGCTTGCGTTGAAAAAGAACAAGACTGTACTTATTTTTTTGTGGAATTGGCCCTAATTTGGCACACTACACCATTCCCATTTATCTGTTAGCGGATGTTCCTCCCACGTGCCTTTTGTATGTTGGCTCGTTATGGGCTTGATTATTGGGAGGTGTTCTAGTGTTGTAATGAGAAGAGTATAGGTAAATTATAATATATATAAATATATATATATATATATATAATATATATAATATTATATATATTAGTATATATATATAGATATATATAATATAAATATATATATATAATATATATATATAATTATAATATAATATGATATAATATTATATATATTATATATATTATCTATATTCAGGTTTATACTCGAAATTATAATATTGGTTTAACAAAATAAATAGGAAATTAAATATATAACAAAAGATTATATGCTGATACAAAGTTTTCTTTATAATGCCCCACGTCAGATGTAAATTAGCCCTTAACCTATTTTGTTATGATGTGGAGAGATTACATTTAAGACGCAAAGCAATGTGCTTTTCACCATTAGTTAGAAGGGCTTATATATTGTTCTGGATGTAAAGTTGGGTACCAGGTAAGTCCTGGGCTCCACATGTATTCTGCAATCATGTTCCAGGATCTGAGAAACTGGTTAAAATTAAAACGTAGCCATATGAAATTTTGCTGTACCTTATGATTGGCGTGGAACTGACAAATCACGTAACGATTTGTACTCTGTAATTGACAAAATGGCAATGGTTTCTCTTCAAAAGTCCCAAACGATTGTATCCAGAATATCCAAACTACACACACAATGAGGGTCCGGTTATAACCTCATTCAGATGATCTCCTTACCTACATCTCCGATGAATTTATGCTGACTCAGCAGTAGAAATTCTCCGATCATGACACAAGGTAATTCCAGAGATCTGCTTTTGAACCAATCAACATATATGACATGTTCACATCATGAAATCACCCAGGAGGAGCTTAACGATCTTGTACGAGGTCTAAAGTTCTCACAAACAGACTCAAATTGCTGGCTTCTGGCTTCATGGGCTGGAAATCTAATTAGAGAAAGGTCTGTAAACATGTAGCTTCTGATTCTAGGCAGAGGTTCTCACAACTTATCGATTCGCGGTCCCTGACTAATTCAAGTTTTGCCGAAGGTCACCCCATGTTAGAAGATTTCTAAAAAGAAAGTTTGTACAATTATAAAATGGTCTATTATTAATCATTAAAATCTCGCAATAATATCTGCATCGATTTACAGCATGCTAAAGCCATTCCCAAGATTTGCCTTGAATATATATATATATATATATATATATATATATAATATATATATATATATATATATAATATATATATAATATATATCCATATTATTATTAAGTATGTAATTATATAAGAGCTGAAGTAAGATTAGATTTAACTTTTAATAGTCATTAGTGGGGATGGATGAGCCTGTTGATCGCCACACATTTTCGAAAATCTGGGAATCAAATTGGATACAGCCACCCTCATTTCATTTTCTACATTGATTTTTGATCGATATTTAGTTCTTATTACAGCGACAGCCGAAAATTCAGCTTTGCATAAATAAGAAGTCTCAAATAGAATTTAAAATTTTTGAGCTTCACCGCTCAGAAGTGATATTCATTTTTTACCCCACAATCCACTGAAATTCTGTTATTCCATGACAACTAAATTTTATTTCACGAATGATCGCAACAGCATTCAATAGATTCTCTTTTTCCGCAATGTTAAAGTCAGATGGAGCAACATTAAATAGATCCTGAATCCATGAAAATTATCCATATGTCGTTTTTAAAAATTTTCTCAAACCCAGGCAATAAGCTGTGATTAAGGTGTAAATCTTTCAAAAGATGGATTTCGTTATCAGAGAGGAGAAATCAATCCATTGGAGGGTCAAAAATGTTGGCAATATTTGAAAAAACATGTCTTTGCCTCCATCTTCCATGTCAAAGTAAAATTAAGGGATACATAACTAAAAATCATGACTTAACAAAGTTGGAAAATTTCAAAATCGATTAAAAATTTTTAAATGAAAACGGAAATTCAATTATAAAAAATGTTCAAATCTTTCGCGTCACCCCTAAGGGATCTTTCGCGTCACCCCTGACGCGTCACACAGTTTGAAGAACCACTGATTTAGAGGCAGACAGAAACAGTTTTGCAACTATTTTGCCGCAGAAAGATGGTATTGTACCCGTATGCCTGTGATTGAATGGCCTATGGGACAGATTGGGACATGAGCATAACAACAGAAGTGGCGCCTGTTTACTTGATTCCTCCAAACGTAAGTTCAAGGCAAGTGGCTACCTCCAATAATAGCAATGTTTTTCCGTCTGCTTCCTGTAGCATATTCTACAAATACAAAGGAAACGTACGAAGTTATAAGTTACTTACTTAACTAGTTGCAGTACACAACATTAATGGCACATTTGTTGTGGACCTGAAGGCGTGACGATTAAACAGGCATGCAAACAGGATACACACTAATACATTCTACTGCTTCCTCTGCGAATGGGATAGCGGGCCGCGACAGAAAAAAAATCACTACATTCGAAATAGTGGCCTCAAAGAATGATTTCAATCCTGGCACCAAAAAACATATCACATGAACCACTTGTGAATTCAGTGTTTGTCTTTCTTCCACGTTTGCACATTGAAATTTCGTTTGATGAAATATTGAAAAAGCTCTTGACAAAGAAGTTGTGGCATTCTTGCATCTCGGGAACAAATTCACAAATTTAAGTGAGGCAAAGAAAAAAGAAGGGGTTTTTATTGGCCCCAATTTAGAGCAGTCTTCCGAAATGGAAATTTTGAAAGGAAACTTTCAGAAGGACAAAAAGCAGCCTGGATAGCACTCAAATCAGTGTGCTCAGATTTCTTTGGAAATGAGAAAAATAAAAACTATGATAATCTTTACGCTTAATGGTGGATGCGTTCCGTGATAGGTTGCCAAATATGTCTTTAAACTACACTTTATGACTGCACATCGGACTTCCCTCCAACCTTGGCGCAATTAGTGATAAGAATGGTGAAAGGTTTCACCAGGACATATCTATGTTTGAAAAGAGTTTCAGTGCGTGATGGAATGCATAGTGATGCACACACTCCGAATAGTTGCGTGGTCTCTTAGCTAAGGGACACCCAACAGATGCCTACAGAGGAAACGGACCAAAAAAATGCATTTGTGGTGCTTGCTATAATAATCAAGACACTTTTACAATTCAATGTAACCAATATTAATAAATATGAGGGAGTGTCAATAACAAAAAAAAAAAAGAAGAAAAAAAGAATCAGAAAAAACGGTATTTTGTCTTCCTTTAGTTTTCATAAATGTAACAAGCCCCTTTTGTTTATACAGATCCCATATTTTCATGTAAAGGACAGGAAAAAATTTAAAATTTGATCTAATTATTTTAGAAAGAAGAAGTGATTAGCGGATTAGTGCATATAAATAGTTTAATATTAAACGTATATTGATAATAATGTTAGTAATCGTAAGATTGTCTAACTATTTAATGTAAAAATTTAATTTATCGATGGCAGTGTATAATGTGTATTGTGAAGGAGGTAATATTTTTAAAGATATATAATGGTAATGATGGCAGTGATTATATATATAATATATATATATATAATATATTATATTAATATATATATATAATAAATAATAATATAATATATATTATTTATATATATATAATATTAGTATATATAATATATATGAATATATGTAATCTAATATATATATATATATATTTATAATATTATAATATATAAATATACAATATTATAGATATATAAATATATATAGGTATATATATATTATTATATATAGTAATATGATTTTTCGAGTAGTTTATTAAACTCAGGATGGCGATTAAAAAAATTAGTATCGGTAATGGTGTACATGAATGGCAGTATCTCAGAATGTATTTCACCTTTGAGGATTTTGTTTTTACAACGATTTTCTAAATCTTTTTCCATTTAAAATAAGAAGAAGAGATGTGTATTTAAAGGCTTTAATCTATAGCACGGTAATGTCTACAGTTACATTAACATTATATATAAGTTGTTACACGGCACCGCTCGCCCGCAGCCCGCAGCTTTAGCGAGCGGTCTGCCATGCAAACACGCCACCCTGCCGTGCACCTAGTCTATAGGACTTGTTTTAATTTTCATTATAACTCAATAAATATTCTAATGAAAAAATAATTAAAAAGATCTCATTTAAGAACTAATAAAAAGTACACAAAATCGACCTTGATGGAAGATTTCACAAATTTTAGTTTAAAATATATAAATAAATCTCTTATTTCTGATTTTTCCCTAGGATCATAGAATGCATTTCCCAATTTTACCAACTTTACAAAGTCTAAATTTTTTATTGCCCCCTGGTTTAATAAAGTACCTATATTTGTATATACACGATGTGTGTATATGTGTATATATTTATGTTTATGTATGTAGTGTATGTATGTATGTTATGATGTATGTAGTGTATTACTGTATGTATGATAGTATTGTACTGTATGTATGTATGTATTATGTATGTATGTATGTATGTATGTATAAGTATGTATGTATGTTTTTAAGTATTTTATATTTTTTATATAAAAGCGGCCGGTAGCTCAGTGGTAGATCACTCGTCAACCAAAGCGAGAGTCCCAGGTTTGAAACTAGTCTTGTAGTCTGTGATAAATGAGCAATTCTCTCCTTTGGCTTGGCTTCGTCCTGCTCGGACGTTATTTGAGTACTCCTTCTTCTTGATTAGGGCTCTGCCAGTGAGCGGCGGTGTATCTGTTACTACTATATATATATTATAGATATAATATATAATATATATATATATATAATATATATATATTATATATATATTATAGACTAATATTACGTTACCTTATGTTTATAGCTTATTATATTTTATATATATATATTTGATATCATTATATTAAATATAGTAAATGATTACTTTTTTAACTTATCTATAGATTCACATGTCTTTTAATTTTCGAAGATTCACCACCACATTCGCAAATTAAGTTAGGAAGTATAATAAGTACATTCTATACGTTCTTGTGCGTTTCAAAATTTGTTAATTCACATTTTCATTAAAATGAGCTAACTGCACTAATTATTAAGGAGACCTTTTTGGTTAGTTGAAAAAAGAAGTTGGCTTAAATTGCAAGTCAGACTCTTGGGCTCTTGTGATCTTTATAGTTTGAATTCTTCTGAGAGCAGAGAAAACTTCTTGTTTCTAGCAGAAGGCTTGAAGTACATGAGATAATTATAAGCTAATCCAGTTTGTACTCTTAGGTTAAAAACTTAACCCTGTTTATATTTTCTTTTAGGTGTTAACTCAGTTTGAGATTTTTATTGATGTTCATGGATTTTTTTTTATAGGAATCGAGAAGTCAGAATGAGCTCATTTTTCATTGGATCGAATGAGATGGTAGGTCGAATGAATGTCGCCCTGTGAGTGAATATTAATGTAGCAATATCGGTGAAAATCCATCTCACTTTCAGTTTAACCATAGTTGAGGATTTATAGAATAACTAGATTAAGTTCAGAATTATTCAAAATTTGTTTTTGCGAGGTGCTTTTAAGATTTGGCACAATTAGAGACCCAAGAGTCAGCCAAATATTGATTAAGTTCATATATTTCTTGCAGAGGTTGTGAAGTACGAAAATGGACGATTCCTCAAATAAATTAATCAATTAACACAAAAAACAAAATATTATCCATTTTTTAATAAATAAATAAAGGAAACACTAATAATAAATAATAAAATTATGTGTTATAAAGTGAAAACGTCTCTAATTATACTCCCAATGTTACATATATCCTTGGATACATTACATATTTATATAATATATAGATATATTATTCATATATATATATTATAAGTTTGAAACCAGGTAGATGAAAAATATATATATATACTATTATATATATATATATATATATATTATATATATATATATATATATATATATATGAAATATATATAATAATAATAAAATATAAGTATAAATATAATATTAATGTATAATATAATATAATATAATATAATTATATAATAAAGATATAAAATAATGAATTTTAAAAGAGCATGCAATAAATTATAAAACTAATTAAACAATAACACTAAAACGTATAATTACATATCTGAACAGAAAAGTGACAAGCTTACCGCTGTATATTTTCCATCTCTCAGTTAATGAAAGCCTCTCAGTGTTGTAAATCAGTCTCTAAGAGGTTGTGTCGCCATGGCCACCGAGTAAATTGAGATTCATTTATCGATCGTCTTAATGGTTGGCCGCTACTTAGCTACCTACATAAAACTCGTTTTTGCATAGCGAAAAAAAAAAAATATGATTTATTAAATTAAAGAAAAACTTCAGAGAAAATGATATTACCAGTTAGAAAATAGCAATGTTATTTTGTCGTATTTTAAAAGGTGGAAATTCAAGTTTTAAAAAAAGGAAATTTAATTTGCTAATCTAACGTTATAAAATAAATAAAATTAAATTCATAATTATTAAATATATGTATTATATATAATTATATAAACTCGTACATATTTCTACACTTGTATTATATAGAATATATAATATATATTATTATTCTTATGTAATATATTATATATATTATATAATATATACACAAACATATAATTATATATATTATAGTTATATATAATATATAATAATATATATTATTATATTAATATATTTATTATATAGTATATATATATAATAGCTTCTATTATATACGTATTTTCATATATGGTCATATATAACTATATAATATATATATATATTATATATAAAATATAATATATAAATATTACTTACAACACTCATTTATATTTATTATCTTTTATATATATCACTATATATAACCTATATAGTATATATACGTATACCTATACGTATCTATATTTATATTTATGCACCATCAGTTATCATTTGGGTCGGTTGAGCGTCGCTTTTACCTAGTGTTGAGCATGACCTGAATGAAACGGCCTCTGAATAATAAAATTATATATATGTATAAGTATATAATAATATATTATATATATTATAAATATATATATATAGTATACCTTCATTACAGTGATGAATATAATTATATATAATATATAATATAATAAATGTATTTACCTAATATTATATATATTACAAGCAAAAGTTGTTTGAAAAATCAGACCAAATATAAATAAAGATCTTTAACATTAAATTTTTTCCAATTTTTTTTTAAAAAAGTTTAAGAAATTAATTTGATCAAAATAAAATTTAAGACTGATGATTTCTCGGAGCGATAACGTATAAAACACTTGTTTTATTGACATTAAATTAAAGTAGATTTTTTCACATTGATGTTCTTCCCCTTCCCCCGTATACAAATAGAATGACTGTAGCAATTAAATAATACGTATAATAGGTATTCATATATATATATACGTTATATATACTTTATATATTATATTATATATAGAATATATAGAAATATATATATATATATTATATTATTTAATATATTATTCTATTATATATATATATATATTATATATATAATATATTATTGTTAATTTATATTATGAGTATTTATACATACTATTATAAATATATATATAATGTATTATATATATTAAGGTATAATAATAATTAATATAAATAGTATAGTATTAATATATATTTTATTTATAATGATATATATATGAGTATATATATATACTTTGTCTTGCTCTATCTGATAAGTTGAATAGTCGAGTGATAGTCAACAATTTGGTAGAGAATCAAGTTTAGCAGAAATCTTTATCGCATTAAGTCGATAAGGAAAGGCCCCATTTTACCCTTAAGTGAGCGAACAGTCGCAAGTCAAAAATACCACCATAGCGTTCACAACAACTTCGAAGCCCCTTCACCCCCATGTTTCTCAGGCAAACGCTAATTTCATCCCAAATGAACAGGCTCCGACAACCATTTCGCCCATCAGCAAGAGACCCCTCTCTATTTTCATTTCTTCCTTTATGCACCATATTACCTCTCGAATCCTGACCAAACTTCCATTCCTCCTTCAAAAACACTCCCTTATACTGACTCAAAATACATTTTCTGTCTGGACCTCCCCAGTACGATCTCACCATCTTATGTTCCACTTAGTCAACCAATTTTATCCATCCTTTTTCAATTGTACCAGAAACCATCTGAATTACCCCTCATTTATTCTTTCATTTCAAGCCTTTCTTCACCACCAACAGACTCCAAACACGATCTTTATTCCTATTATGTATCAATTCTTTAAACTGAAATTAAGTCGCTTCTTAGATTATCCCTCTGAAAGGGTGCTTGGCTTCCGGTCTAGACTTATTATTCCACACCATTAGATTCACTATATATACTCGTACATCAACACCCAAAGGTAACAAAACACATTCCATGCAACAGAACCCCAGCGAACTTCAAGATTTAGCCCTTGCACTCGCCAAGGAATAATTGCCATCGCCACCTTCTTACCATTTACAATATTCCCTACTACCTCTCTACATTCATTCTTACAATTTCATATCCATACATGACAAGTCTAAATATTTTATATTAGACACTTTTCCAATGTACGCTCAGATCCCAACATGATTTGCGCCACTGCAGCTCTCCTCGCCCACCATTAATTTACCTTAGTGCTTTATCTTACATTAATTTCAAAACCCCTTCTTTTACTATCCTGCCAAACCTTTCAACTTTCTACAGATTCACGACACAAAACCAAATCATCAGTATTGCAATAAGCGAGACCCAACATTCCATTTTCATACCATGCTTCCATTCAATTCTAACATCTTTTGCCAAACCCTACCAGTTTAATTCTATCATCACTCCAATCAGATACATCTATTGAGAGATTATAGCATAATAGCACCTACGTTGCCTCAACTCACTTATATAGAATTAATAACATTCACTCTCACATTAAAATTTGACTGGAGTACACACACATTTACAATCGACATACCATACTTCCACTTTCAGAAGCTTAGTCGCCAATTACATATGTATCCACTATTGCCTGTCACAGAGCTCCCTATTAAAATTATTTTCAGATCTGTTGCAAGTCCATAAAAACCTAAATACGATTTATTTTCTTCTCTGTCATTTTCTCACTCATTTGTTTCAATTTAAAAGTTGATCTAACACATCTACTTACGAGCCTTCTAAAATGCACTATGTCTTCAACAATCATTTACTTCAATCCACTCAGAGGAACTCTTTCAACACAAAATACGGGATGATATTTTTCCCATAACCGACTGCATATAACTATCGTCCAATAGTGTTTCTTACAGTTTCCACTCATATCACTCGCTGACCCTTATATAAAGGGTGCTTAAACTGCTCTCTTCTCCAACCTTCGGAACATACAACATATACCAGAGACGCGCTGGTTACACAACGTATCGCACGACCTCAATACACAATCTCGCTTCCATTCTTCATATCTTCACAGATCACACTTTTTACCACCTTATACCTACTGATTATCATCTTCAACTTTCTTACTTACCTAACCTCTCCATAATACTTCTTACAACATCAAACCACAACATATGTCAATGATACACCTACATCATGCTGCAATGTTATTGGGAGAATTCGTAAGTGTTCCTCCTCCGCCCACCACTCTCGCATATCCAATCCATCAAATTACGAAAAGCATCATTCCCTATCATCATTCTTATATAAGACTTACCTTTAGACTACTTACTCTTCTTAAACACACTTTCGTACTTATGTTCCAAAGAGCTCCCATATTCCTTGTGTATTGATAATCCTCCATTTCATTCCCTTCCAAAATGTTATTTAAAGTATATTTTCCTTCCTACGTATTTCAACTTTAGTCTTCCTTTTTCCTCCTTTTATATTCTTTATTTCTATATATATATATAGCTACTAATATATATATTATATCATATACTATATATTTATATAGATATAGTATACTTATATATATAGATATATAAAAATAATAATATTTATATGAAATAATAATTTTTCTCTACTAAATATATAATATAATTATTATTATAGTAGTATATATATTAATAATATAAATAATATATATATATATATATATATATAATAATGATAAAAATAATAATATTATACTCAAATATATATAAACCTATTAATTATATATAATATATATATAATTATATATATATTTTTTATATATATATATATATAATATATAACTACTACTAATAATATATATATATATATATTAAATAATATATATTATATATAGTAATATATTATAGGATATATATATAGTATAATAAATATAACAAAGAGTCGAAAATAGTAATTAAAAAAAGTTTTTTTTTTAAACAAATACACTTTTTTTCCTATTTTGATATCATATTCTTTTTCTTTTAAAATAAATATTTTAGATTTTTTTAAAGAATTTTTAAACCAAAAAATAATTATATTAGCAATCATAGTCATATATAATATATATATAAATATATATATAAAACACTATACTTTATTTATATATAATATTAATTATATATTATATATAATATAATAGTATAATATATATATATATATTATTAATACTACACTAAAAATAAAAGAACTACATCTGTCTGGAATGCTGGTCCATTTTTAGTGGAGGAAAATGTAAAATAAAAAAAAATAAAAAATATTAATTATCTGAGAAAAAAAAAAAAAATATCTACAGCGAAAAGAAATTACATTTTTGGAAACAGCGTAAAAAAACAAAAGAAAACAAATTGTAAAACAAAATAAAAAAAAAATTATTGTTAATAATATTAGTAATTGATTAGAGAGCTAGTTAGATGATCCTTTTTATGTGGTTACATCAGTTACAAATAAAATAGACTTTCTTTATTTTAATATTTGCTTTTTTTGATGTTTACTTTAAAAGCAAAACTCAAGCACCCGCCGAGGATTCCGAGTCGAAATTTAGACTGACGATGAAAGGCAGTATACTAATCGCATCTTAACGGATTGGCGTAGGTGAGATACGCGGGGATATTTTTCTGGTTGCGCCTTCCGGGAGACAGTGAAAAAACTTAACATTGATGTCGGGACTCATGTAGAGGAACCTCCAAAATGTCCCCCTGCCGCTTGGGAGGGGAGGTTCCCCCGGAACCTCCGCTCTTTGTATTTCTTGTAGGTAGCACTTTTCTTTTATTTGATGATCGCGGGTCGAGGTCTCCTTTCCTGTGACCCCTTCCCTACGGGGAGGGTGATGAGAACGTCCCCTCTCTCTGTGTCTTCCACTCTCTCGCCCTCGGTTCGAAGCCCCCTACATTTCGCAGTGCGTTAATACATTTTACAACATAATATAATATAGAATATATATCATGTATATATTCAATTAAAATTATCAATGATATAGAATTCTATTAATAATAGAACAGAAAATATATTAGATATATGAATAATTATTTATATATCCACTAACAGTATGTGTTTTCGTAAATTCAGATTATTATGCATACATGTATATAGTATACTAGTAAAATGATAGAGAAAAACAATCTAATTATATCGATAATATAATATTATTACTTTATGAAGATACTCCAATGATATATATATAGATTTAGTTATAGATGATAGAGGAATGATATATAGTCGATGATATTAGTAGTACTAAATATGAACCTTAGCTCTACTGATAAATTAATTCACTATAATTCATAACGATATTAAACATAAGTCTCTTAGTCCCATTAACTCTTGTCTACAGGAAGCGAGAGAGTGTGAGTGGGGCTATATCAATATATAAGGATATGATCTCCATATTTATTTGGATATTGTGATCTTAATATATCCGCGCTGACTCGCCCTTATAAAACGACAAGAGAACCACATAGCAAAAATAAATATCTTTCAGATGTTGATAAAGTTTATTAGTGATCCCATTTTTTGGTTGATTAGGATAGTACCTAAAAATACTTAATATAAATTTTAAATGAGTCATTTACAGGTGAGAAATGTGCAATTCTACTGTGTTCCGTATTTTGTAAACATATTAGTAGGTTATGAGAAGCATTTATGTAGTTATATTTTATATTTCTTATATTATGTTCTTTTTTTTTTTTTTTTATTTATTTATTTTACAGTTTCTGCTATTTTAAGGGAAATAATAACAAGTTTTTTGCCAGTTTGGATTCCAACCAATGTATCTCTTTTCCTTTTACTATTGGTTTTTGAGATATGAGTAGTTGTTGATAAGAGAATGCTTGGTGGATTATAGTGTCCCAGGAAAATCATTTGTATTCAATGCTTTTGTGAACTTTGATTCGATTTTACTTCCTTCTCTACACTGGAATATCTCGGGATTAATGAGTGGTTGTAACCTAAACCTTTTTCAAGTTAGCTTAGGTTGTAACATTATAGAAGTCTACTTTAAAATAGAGGATTCTCTGTATTATTATAGGATGAAATAAAGATAATATACAGTCTCGTTTAGGAAATTAAGTCAGTAAGAGAATTCAAAATAATATAAGGTATGTGGATTAAATAATATCTTTTCTGTTTAGAAAATCTAGATAATGCTCAAGCTACTAAGAAGCACCAACGAGTTATTTGTAGCTAGAAACAATGACTAAGATTTTTAAAATACTATATACAATCATAATATAGTGTTAAGGAGATTATCTAATAGTATTTTATCATTCATGCAGATCAATACATCACTCACACCCGATAGTTCTCTTACCCAGTAAGGATATTGCGAGATGTTTTTACATAAGCACATTACTCGTCCTTCAGACGGAGAGATTAGTGGAAAAGATGATAGTGGTAGGTTTGACATGTTAAAAACGTAGTCATTAGAAAGCACATGTATCAATATCTCTCGAGAAGCAAACAGAATATAGGAGTCAGTAGAAAGTAAATATATGAACGCGCCAGAACTAGACCAAAAGCAGAAACACCGCGAGCCTTTATAAGTGCTGTTTTATAAATTTGGTGGAAAACAGTGAGCACGCGTCATATTCGGCAAATATTCTAGAGTTCCTCTTATCGAGCGGTATAAGATGGGCGTGCGGCAACTGGTTTGAGACACGCGAATCCGGCTCAAACGCTGCACCTATTCGACGAGTACATCGTTCAAGGATTCTCTCTGATCCAGCTCTTAGAACAAGATAGGAGACAAACAAACCAAAAACATACACCACCATATACAACCAAAAACAACACCCACACAGGAGATGTGTGACTTCTCTCGTATACTATGCACCTATATTACATTCAATTCTACTCGTCTGCCTCAACTAAATCACATACCTTACCTCACTCTTAAGAAGACAGAGTTTCACTTAATAGTTCAGACTTATCTTATGTCATCTAATACTATCTCTCTCTCTTTAATATAAGGTATCTACGTACAGAAATGACTGAAAACCAGGCATCACGCCGTCTTTCCACCACAACACCAATACCCACTCACTATCTCACATTCCAGCAATAAATTCTTTACTGTACCTAATTCATCACCTATATCTTACCTCTCTTTCCAATTTTATCCAATATAAAAACTCAATAAAATACAAGAAAGATAAATGGGATTAAATTTTGTATTACAAATCTATCTTAAGTCTCCATTTTTCTGATAAAGAACCAAATGCTCTACAAAGAAAAATAAAAAGAGGTAAAATTTATTCGTTAAAAATATATACAAAGACTTATAAAAAATAAAGTTTAAAATCATTACTATCTGAACTATTAAATATGAGTGGTGTGCTAATTATCCGCTTTATCTGCTACAATTTAGAATCTCTTTTTACAGCTGTCACCACGCCAATAACACATAATGCGCTGTTACATTTTCTTGCTTATGTGATTATCAATAATTATCATATACACCTTGAAAATTAAACACACAAAAAAACGTAACGATTATAAACAAACCCCCCTCACTTTAAAGATTGTCCGAAACACATCGTAATAATATTTATTAGTATATTATATACTTAGTAATTAATATATATATATTATATATATATATATATTATATATATATAATATATATATATATATTATATATAATATATTAATATATATATAGTATTATATATATATATATAATATATAATATTAATATATATATATAATAAATTATTATTTATATATATTAATATTAATATATATAAGGCAAATTATTGTAGAAACTGTAGAACTAGTGTAATATATACACGTATTTATATAGTAATATATAATATAATATATATAGGTAGTACCTATAATATACTTATATAAATACCTAACCTATATAAACACATAAGCCTTAAACCCTATAACACTCATAATCACTTGAACTCTAACCTAAATTAAACCTTAACTCATAACTATAATACCTATTTAATTATAATGTTTACATTTATTTATACTAATAATATACCAGTTTGTGAGCATGTGAAAACTCATGGATTAGGTTCTGGATTTATTTACGCTATCCTATGTGATGGAAATAATGACTATAAATATTCTTACTACTAGTCACAGTAACAGTATTCTACATACATATATAAGACTTTACATTAATACTCATACCTACTTTAGAATATATATATCAGATATATATATATATATAATTAATTATAATATAATATTATATTATATTATAAATATATATTTAATTATATATAATTAATATACTATATTAAGATATATAATATATAATAATATAATATTATATATATATAATTAATATTATACTTTACCTCATCTAATATGACTCATACTATTTATATACTTATATATATA
>JABUQX010096185.1:0-20857 GCA_015478945.1 Trachelipus rathkii | reverse complement strand
AATTGGAAAATAATAAAAATAAAAAATAATATTTTGATAACATTTAAATATTACTTGATATGGAGACTAATAAGCAATGATACTAATTGATAATGATAATGATTAATGAATAATGATAATAATAATAATGAGATAATTAATAGAATAATGAATTAATATAATACTTAATAATAAATAATACAATATAATAAATTTTATTGAACTAATAATATTTTCAATTCAGAAACTTTTTTTTTAAAAGAAACTTTTTTTTTCCTATTCTTTATTTCTTAAGAAATTGAAAATAGTCACAAAATTCAATTCTTTAAATCAATTTCCTTGTTCTCGTTGTGTATCTATATCTATCATCATCACTCTATCTAATAATATTATATTATATTTATTTAAGTTTGTATATATATATATATTTATTGTAAATAAATATTTGAATATAACATATTATATATAATAATAGAAAAGCTTGCATATAGAAATTACGCCATATATATATATATATGTATATATAATATATATAGTAGTGGTTGATGAGTGTGTAATATATATATATATTACGGATGTACCGGAACCAGGTTCCGGCCGGAACCTCGATTTTTTGATGGTGGTGGAGTCTCCGGATCGCGCCGGACTACCTTGGGGATGATGGCTGTGCCTTCAACTTTTTCCAAATGTTCTGTCTTTAAAAATCGGTAATTGATTTCATTTACTTCAGTTATGCATTATGCATAAAAGATTAAGAGACAATTGAATATATATGACAAATATCATGATAAAAGACGCCGCGTACGATATAGTTTTCGAAAAACTTGTAAATAGGAAAACAATATTTCACGTCGAACGAAGCTTATACTCTAGGTGGGATTTTTTTTTTTTTTTTGTTTTTTTTTGACACAAGAATTTGCTTTTTTATATAAATTTTTACCAACAAGTTTAGAAAAGTGGTTTTTTTTTCTCCCCTCAATGATGAATTTCGTGAGGTAAAAGCGCTCATAGAGAAGGTGAGTGAGGATTGTGATGTATGTGTGAGATATTAGAGACGTGGTGAGGTGGGTAGGTGAGTGATATATATATATTATGTGGGGGGTGTGGATAGTAGGGGTTGGTGGTGTGGGTAAGGTATTGAGGTAGTAGTCAGTATGTATAGGTGATATGAGGTAATATATATATATTATATTAGTATTACTTAACTTATATACATAAGGGTAGGTAGGGTAGGTAGGTTAGGGGTATATAGATATATATATAATAGGTAGGAGGGGGGTGAGTAGTGAGAGGTAGTGGCGTATGATATTATATATATATATCTGGGTACTCTAATTGTTATGTTGTTGTCTTTTAATTAAAGAGAATGACTTGAAAACACATTGATGAATTTACTATTATTTTAGAGTCGAGAGTGTGATGTAGCTGTGAGTCGGATAATTAGTGTGATATCTTAATTTGCCTAAAAATTCAAAGGAAAAAAAAAAAAAATAAAAAAAATCTGATTTTTTTTAAAAAAAGAGAGGAAGCAATTGACGTGAAAAAAAAGAAAAAATCAGTTGATGTGGAGAGGAGAATAAGTTTTGATTTTATTTGTCAACCCTGCTCTAGATAAAGAAGAATTTGTACAGGTATTAGTATTATTGTGTGAGTGTATTATATTCTTATATATTATTATATTATTATATGTTTATAATTATGAATTATAATTATAGATTGATGATGTGATGAGAGAAGGAAGATTTACCCTTTAAAGTAAAACGGACTACAAACACAAAATAATAACGTAAACTGTCTTAAGGCAAAAATTTTAAAAAAATTTAGAAACAAGATTCCATAATTTTCTTTACTTAAAATATTTTGTTTTATGATTTGAATATTAAAATGTTATGTAGTGGGAAAATAGGTTGCTCTCCATGTTGGAGTTAAACGTGATCTATCCTCAAACACGTTACCCGCTTCTAAAAAAAGCTTTAAAATAAAAGACTTGCTGAAAGCGTGGTGAGAACTGTGGAGATCCTTAGAGACTTTTATAGTATATTCCTAGTTTACTTAATAAATTTAATTGATCCGCTTTATCCAAATTTTGTCTACAGAACTAACAGCTCACAGTATAGACTCCACTTGTTAATCAGAAAAGTATTAAGTAGATCTGTAAAGTGTTGCCAATTAAAAATGTCCAGGAAAGTTCATTAGATATTCCGGTTCCGGCCGGAACCAAAAAATTCTGGTTCCGGTACAACCCTAATAGTAATATAGGTAGTAATATAGTTATTAATAATTATATAATATATAATTATAATATATATATATAATAGTATATAAATATATATATATATATAATATATATAGATATATATTATGTATAGATATTATATATATATATATATATATAATATTAGTGGTCGAAATGCAGGGACTGCTAAGTTTTCACCACAGTTTAGGGAAAATTCCCAAGCCGAAGATCTAATTAATTTAAATGCCGACATGCATTCATCCACGACGTTTGAAAATGTGTAAGGCAAAAGTAGTACCAAATATAGATAAATGGAGTGTGTTCCAGACTTTAATAGTGAAGTACATGTAAGATTGAGCATAGAGGTTAAGACTAAGGTCAGAGAGTGAATATGTACGAAAGACGTTTCGCACGGCAGCGCTTCCATAGGAGGAGGAATGCACTGAGAGTTCAGATCAGTTAGTGTTCGTGTGTTATATAGCGATGGAAAAAGAAAGTGTCGTAACAAATCGACGTTCAGAAAGAGACTGGGGAGATGTAGTGAGAACAAGATAGCTGATAAGACGAAAATCCCAAGACTCCACCTTTTCAAGGAGATCCGTTTGGGTGGAACCACTCCATATATGTGAAGCATACTCCTTAAAGCGAAGAAAGATACTCCTATAAAAAGGAAATTCCGAGGGCATAGTTATTACAATGAAGATACCTTAACTTTATATGTTTTAAAATTCATTAAAAAAAATTTGGCAGAAAGACTTTGTGATCGTGTTGAAATTTTTGTTCCGTTAAAATCACGTTTGGTTGGAGGTTTATTTATATGTCAAAATTAGAGGATGTTGTGTCGGAGAATGTTATTGGTTTTACTTTGCATGAAGTTATAGGTTTTTCTTTGTTTTTTTTTCTTTAATTGCATTTAAATAACAATTAATTCATGGCAATTTTATTATTATTATTTAATGACAAAAATATATTACGTAGGATTTGTTTAATTAATTTCTCTATCTACATATATCAATGCCCATGATATATATATATATATATATAATATATTATATAGGGGGGGGGGGTGGGGGGGGGGTATTATATATATATATTATATATATATACTATAGTAGGTGTATATTATATTATATATAATATATAATATATATAGGTAGAAGCAGATGGGTGATGATGATATTATATATATATTACTATATATATATATATATATATATATATTAGAGGTATGAATAATGCCTGAATTAATAGGTATATTATTATATATATATATATTATATATATATATATATATATTTAAAATAAATTTAAAGCAGTAAGTTTGCTTTGTCAGCATCAAAATATAACTAAGAGATACCAAAGGCAACAAGATAAACAATTTTTAATTGATTGAAAACTATAGCGTTATTAATGGCATGATCTATACACTTTGTTTCCAATTTTTCAATCTTTCTGATTTTTATTTATGCAATTTTGATCGTAACATTGTGAATTTGTAAAGATCGATCGTGTTCTATAATGTTAACTGTGCTAAGCACGAGCAGCACGGGTATGACAGCCTCTGAGTATATATATATATATAGGGGTATAGTGGTGAGGGTGAGGTAGTGATAGGGTATGGGTGAGGTGAGTGAGGTAGTAGGAGGGTGATAATAAGGGTGGTCTATATAATATTATAAATATATAATATATATATAATATATATATATAGTATAATTGATGGGTAGTAGTTAGGAGTGTGAGTTAGTGAGGTATATATAAAATATATTAAAATAGTAATTTTAATGTAGACAGATTATATAATATTACTATAATTAATTATTATTAGGCCTGGCCAAGCACCTGAATTTTGTGTGTGCCGAACTGTTCCGCACCGCATCGCACCAAAAATGAGGGATCGCGCACTCAACCGGTTACGTCGGCCAACCCAACTACAATACTTCATATATTGTAATTCATATCTGTATCTATCTTTTCTAAATATGAGCAGAATAAAACCATATTTATATTTATTTTTTTAATTTTTATTTCTTTATTTTTCAATGTTTATTTTTTTTTTTTTTAATTTTATTTATTTTTAATTTTTATTTTTATATTTTATTTTATTTCTATTTTATTTTTTTGCTTATTTGTCTTTTTATTATTTCTTTGTTTATTTTTTATTTGTTTTATTATTATAGTTAAGATTATTTGTTATGTGTATGATTATTATTATATTATTATGGAGTGTGAGTTGATGTGATGAGTGTATGTGATGATGTGAGTGAGTGTAGTGTTGATTATATATGAAGTAATGCGAGCTGTAGTTGCTGTTGATGAGTAAGTGCGAGAGCGTGCTGAGATAGTGCGCGTGAGAAACGCTGCCAAGAGCAGCGTCATTGAGAGTGCGTTCATAGATAGTCGTTGTAAGTGTATATAAGCGAAGATAGCGAAGTGTGCTGTGCGAAGTTTGTGTGTGTAGTGCGATGGCGATGAAGTCGATGTTGTTTGAGTCAGATGAGTGTGCGGGCGTGGGTCAGACGTTGGAAGAGAGGTGGGGAGGGGAGTGGGTGGGGCGGCGGGGGGGGGAGGTGGAGGGTAGAAGATGAAAGTGTTAGGGTATGAGTGTTGTGTTGTAGTGTGGGGATAGGTGGGGGGTGTTAGAAAAAAAAGTCTTGACCCCATAATAAAAAAAAGATGAGTTGTGGCGTAGAGAGAGAGGTGAGCAAGAGAGATTCTCTTAAAGGTGGTATATTTATTAATTAGTTATTCATTATTAGTGTGTGATGAATATGGTGTCGTAGTATAATTAGATGATTGGTGAGGAACAAGGAGCATATATTTTCTTTTTCAAGCAAGAGAGTGTGATGCGCGAGTGTGTGAGTGGTGTGCGTGTTTGTATGTGTGCGTGACTAATTTTAATGTCTTAATAAACAAATAATAATAATAAAATAATAATATAATAATAATAATAATAATATGAGATGAGTATGAATGAGATGAATATAAGTAGTAATGAGATGTGAGATGAATAATGAGATGAAGTGAGTAGATGATAGTATATAGATTGATGAGAGTAGATATGATAGATATGATAGATATGATAGCTTCTTGTTTGAGTGTGATATATATTGTGTGTGTGGTGTGAGATTTAATTAATTTTTTTTGTAGTAGTATATATTATATGTGTTTAGTTTGTGTCGTGATGAGTGTATTTGTGTTGACGTTATATGTGTTGTCGTGGTTGCCATCCTCTAGTTTTGTTTTATGTTTTTTGTTGTTTATTTTTTTGTTTTTTTGAATGGACGAATATATTTTCAGTGGTGTTATTATATTAATTACCTTTATTATTGTTATTATTATATATTTTTATGGAGTAGAGATGGGCTAAGTTGTTAATTATATTATTCATCGAAATTTTTCTAGAATATTCAATGGATTTTTCGATTTTTTTCAACCGAGATTTATCTACTGGTAAGTAGCCCTTATTGTGCAAATAATATAATATAATAATAATAATTAATAGATGAGGTAAAGATGATAGATATAGTATAATATATATATATTATTTATATATATTATGTAATAATAATAATAATATAAATAATAATAAAATAATAAATAATAAAATATATATTGTAATAATAAATAATTAATAGTTAAATAATAAATAATTAAATAAATAATAATAAAGTGGTAGAAGAGGAATGAGATAGTGAATGATATAGTGATATATTATGAATGTGAATAATATGAAATATAATAAATAAAATTAAAAAATAAGAATAAAAAATAATAATAAATAATAATTATAAAATATATAATATAAATCAGAATATTATACTTTGTGCTATATAAAATTCAACTTGGGAAATCATTACACACACAATTTTCTTAAAATTGTTCTTTGACCCGAATTGCTGATGCCATTTAGCTTACACTAAAGTTTCAATCCGAGCTTTGCAATGGTCATTTAGTTTCAGCAGGAAAGATAAAAACATTCAATATAGAGTCTAATAATAATAATAATAATAATAATAATAATAATAATAATAATAATAATAATAAATAATAATAAATAATAATAATAATCAATAATAATAATAAAAATAATAATAACCACTGAAAATAATAATAAAAATAATAAATAATATTTGATAAACATTTAAATATTACTTGATATGGAAAAGAGACTAATAATATAATAATAAGTAGATAATAATTAATAGGCATAATGGGGTAAGGATGGATTATTGAGGGGTGCGGGCGGAGGGTGGAGAGCGCCGTGGGGCGCAAGGACAGGTGGGTAGGGGGAACGATGTGAAAATAATAATAATAATAATAATAATAATAATAGTAATATAAAGAAAGGTTTTACTAATATTTTTATTCAGAAAATTCTTTTTTAAAAGAAACCTTTTTTTCCTTTTCTTTAATTTCTTTAATGAAATTACAATAGTCACAAAATTCAAATCTTTAATTAAATTCCTTTTTCTCTTGTGTATATGCATATCTTTACGCATACACACACAATATATATATATATATATATATATATATATATATATATATATATATATATATATATATATTATATATATTTAGTATATATATATTATATATAATATATATATATATATATATTAATATATCATAGTGGGCAAATGCAGGAGACCTGCTTAGTTTCACCACAGTTAGGGGAAATTCCCAAGCCAGATCCAATTTAATTCAAATGCCGACATGCATCCATCCAGGACGTTTGAAAATGTCTAAGGCAAGAGTAGTAGGGAATATAAATAAATGGAGTGTGTTCCAGACTTTACCAGTGAAGTACAGGTAAGATTGAGCATAGAGGTAAAGTCTAAGGTCAGAGAGTTGAATAATGTAGAAAGACGCTTCGCACGAGCGCTTCTCATTGGAGGAGGAATGCGACTGAAAAGTTCAGATCAGTAGTGTTCGTTTTAATAGCGATGGAATAAAGAAAGTGTCGTAACAAATCGACGTTCAGAAAGAGACTGGAGAGATTTAGTGAAAACAAGAGACCTCATAAGACGAAAATCCCCAGACTCCACCTTTTCAAGGAGATCCGTGTGGGTCGAACCACTCCATATATGTGAGGCATACTCCTTACAGGGAAAAAAGATACCCCTATAAAAAGGAAATTCCGAGGGCATATATACAATGAAGATACCTCAACTTTTATATGTTTAAATCTTTAAAAAAAAATTCGTGACAACGTTTGTGATCTGGAAATTTTTGATTGAATGTTAAAACGTTTTGGTGGAGGTTATTTATATGCAAAGAGATCATAAGGATGTTGTGTCGGAGAATGTTATTGGTTTTACTTTGCATTGAAGTTTATAGATTTTTTCTTTGTTTTTTTTTCTTTAATTGCATTTAAATAACAATTAATTCATGGCAATTTTATTATTATTATTTAATGACAAAATGATTACATAATATTTTTTAATAAATTTCTCTATATATATATATATAAAACACCCATGATATATAATATATATATATATATATATATATTATATATATATAGAATAGATGATAATATATATAATCTAGGTAGAAATAATTATAATATAGTTATAAAATTCACACCTGACGGGCATAGCCCTATTTATTCGAGGAGGGAAACTTCTCTAGGTAATTTCTACCTAGAATCCGGACTAGGGATCGAACCCAGGCCATTGCCATGCGACTCTGTCGCTCTACCGATTGAGCCACGGTAACTGTTAAGTATATATATATATATATATATATATATAATATATATATAATATTAGGTATTATATATATATATAATAATATATTATATATATATATATATATATGATATATATATATATATATATTTATGTTATATATAATATATAATATATACTACTATATATATAATATATTATATATATCCATAGTATATATATATATATATATATATATATATATATAATATTTTACTTTTGTCCTTCCACTTCTACTTTACCTTGTTCAGTAGAAGGGGTCCCCTCCCAACCCAACTCTTTAGCTATCGTCTTATGGCTTTATCCTCCATTTTTTTTTAGTTTTCGAATTTTTCCTTAAGAGGAAGATGGGGAAAAATATAATTTCTCCTAAGCTTATGTCTGGTGACCAGTATGACCTTCTTTTCCTTCTCTTTGATTCTTGGCACTCAGCTTTTCGGCATGTCTGTGAATCTTTTGTCGAAGGGCTAGACATATGGTAAGCATTTGATAAATTCGGGCACAAAGCTTTCCTTTTTGAACTTATGTGTTTTGATATCTATCATTCTATCTGCAATCTCATTGATTTCCTTTCCGGTCGCTCCATAGCTGATGATGTGGACGGATATCGTTCATCATTTAAATCTATTAATAGTAGTTTGATCCTCAGGGTTCTACTTTTTATTAATACGCTTTAATACTCCTCTCAATTTGAAAGACGACCCCTCAACAGCAAAAAGTTAGTGCTAGGAGGGTTGTCTTTAAGCCACTGACCATTGACCTTTCTCGTTTGACTAGTTGTGGCCCCCCCAAAAAAGTATAATTGTTTTCAATGCCTCAAAAATCCAGTTTTCCATCTATCTACTTGAACTTGACATTAACTTTTACACAAGTACACCATTTTCGAAAGCACACAACAACTCGAATGCTTTTTTGTTCTTAATATTCTTGGTATTTCCTCTTCTGATTTTAATTGCAAGGATCATTGTGTCTCTATCATTAAACAAGCTTCTAAGAGGTTAGTTAGATGTTCTGTGAAGCTTTCATAACTTCTCATCACCCCAGTTGCTTTCTCTACATAGGGGGAGTGATTCGCCCTTGCATGGAGTATACATCACATATCTGTGATGGTTCCACACATGTTGCTTTCCTTGATGAATTGGATTCGAAGACTTTTTGACTTATCAACTTTCCTTCACTCACTAGTTCTTTTCAATCTTTTTCAATCATCACAATTCTTATACGATTGCTAAATGCAATGGACACTGTTCTTCTGAACTGTCTAGTTTTATGTCTCATGTCAACAAAGCTCGGGCGAATCTGCTTTACACACAATCATCATTTCTCTGTTCAACTGACTCCAGATTTAACACCTATGCTCAGTCTTACAAATTCACCACTGGTAAGTCTGAAACACACACACACTATTTTTTTTTTCAACTCCCTTTAACTTGTACAATTTCAAACGCCATATATCGGGGCTTTTCGGTCAACGATTTAGCCTCTGGCGGAATTCAGTAAGGGGGTATGACAAATTCCTTCAGGAGGATATATATAATAGTATATTATATAGTATATAATATATATTATATATATATATCTATATATATAATATATAAATAAATTAATATATATACTTATATACGGCATATATTAAATATCATAAACGTATAAAAAAAAATACTAACGGTAAAGTTTATAAACTAACCTTAAAAAATCGATTGTTCTTTTTACTTTGCTATTTATTTGTTGTTTTCTCAAGAGAACACACACACAAACGAACACGCACATAGTATATAGTATATAAATAAACAATTTCTATACATAAATATTAAAATATTATTATAAAATTTATATTATTTATTTTAAATTTTATAAATTAATTTAAATATATATAGATATATATAATATATATATATATAATATATATATATAAGTATATATTATATATATAATATTTTTTTTTTTATTTTTTTTTTTATTATTTATATAGTGTGTGCACGCTCTGCGCTCACTCAGTCATATAGGCTCACCCGTGCTAAAAAAAAAAAAAAATTTTACTTAATCTCGCGGACATTCTCAGTTTTATAGAGTCTAATTTTGCGAACATCTCCGAGGGAAATCCTCAAATAAAATTGAGAACCGAACGAAAAATTTCAACGAAACGTCAACTCATTCTGCGCGTAGAGGAACTTAATTCCCAGATTAATTTACTTTTTAAAAATACATGAGGAAAGTTTTTATACAAGGAGAGTATATCGCGTGTGAAAATTCGATGCGAAGAAGTGGTGTGATTTCTGTAAACGTGTTTGTCACTAATTTTGAAAAAAAAAATTCTATAATTTAGAATATAAGGGAATGTTTTGTATTAACTTTTTTAGCCATTATGAAATTGTGTAAATATGTGCAATTGCATTATTGTTATATTATTGGTGTTATTTTCTTAACATTTATTCAAAAATATTTTGGAAATATTATAACTTGTGTATTCACCGTTATGATATTTCTGTTATTTACTGTAGCAACCATTTTATTTATATCACCCCCCCCCCCTTGGTAAATATCCAGGGACCTAGAAAGTTTCCACTAGAGTTAAAGTTATCAGATCAACGGCCAACATTGCCCGATACTCGGCGTTTGAAATCATTCAAATACGGATTAATAAAACTCCTAATAGTAACTGTTTAATATGTAAGTGTGTAAGTATTTGTATCATTTAATCAATACTTTAAAAGAGCATAAAATCTATACTTTATAGATTTACAAGAACCACTCGCTCTTAACTTGATAGTTTCACCTATTTTTTTTTTACATTTCATTTTTTTTTTAAGCATTCCTTTAAAAAAAAAACAAAAAAACAAAACAAAAGTCTATCCATCTCCGAGCTTTTAAATCTTGAGATCCTTCAATTCTTTTTATTTTTATATTTGATTCAATTACTTTACCAATATGAGAAGAGCAACGGAAACCGCTTCCTTTGTTTCTTTCTTTTTGAAGTGAAATCAATTTTCATTTTATTTACATTTTTATCGCCGATTTTTGAGAGTTTCAGCAACTGTTAATCCCAGGAATGGAAAAATATATTATTTTCTATTGTAAACAATAGGATATATATATATATATATATATATATATATATATATATATATATATATATATATATATATATATATATATATATATATATATATATATATATATATATATATATATATATCTGAAACATGTCATTCAAAATTTCACTCTCTACTGAGTTTTGGTTGTCACAGTAACTCATTCGTTAATGATTCAATCTCTACTTAATTTCAATCAATCCATAGAACGATTAAATTGAAATTTGAGACACCTGATTAAGAGATCCACTGTACCTCCAGTTACAAATTATTTCTCTAAAATGGAAATAGAAAATTACTTTTAAACGTATTGCTTAAATTAATGATAGTTGAATTTTGTGTGAAAGAGTTACCATGTTTAGACTTTGAAAGTATGTTTAATTTTGGACATTGAACAATCCTATTTGTAAGTACACAAGATTAAGTAGGCTGCCTGGTGGGTGCAATACCGACCCCAGTCTGCAAGAACCATCAAAAAGTAAAAGATGTTACACCTCGAATCTTCGAGGAGGAAAAAAGATTCAATGGTCTGAGGTAGAAAAACTAGAAATTTTGTGGTGCTATACATATAGTAGCCATAATAAATTTCCAAAAAAAGGTACTCTGGAAAGAAAAAAAGAAATGCTATTAAAAAGAGCAATAGTAGATAAAAGAAAAATAGAAACAACACCAAGTAGTAGATTCAGTAGCATAGCTACTAATATTAGAATCGGCAAAACTCCAATAAAAACGCAGTAACAGATTAAAGCGATTTAAAAAGAAGGTGAAATGAATATCTTGAGGGAAATGAATATATGTGGAAGACCGATGGATTTGACGTACGAAAGGAGGATGAATTTTAATTGGAAACTTTTTATTGGAGAATTTTATACCATGAAAAACCAACATGAGTGAAATATGGAGTAGCTGTGCAAAGAAAAAATATTCTCCTCAAATGATTTCATGGAATATCGATTCGGAGATGTAATAAATAGTGAAATAGAAAAACAAATGTTAATCAAAAACAAAGCAATTCTGACATTATGTAAAAGCACAGAAAGAGCCAGGACAAAAGAAAAACGAGGCTACACTACATCTTCATGAAGAAATTGATTAATAAAAGCGGAACAGCTAAATTAAACATAGCCTTTTGAAATGAGTTAGATTAACAACTAAAATGGTTAGGAAGAAATAAAGAAAAAAATAAGAAATAACGAACACCAAGAAATACAAGATGACTCAGTAAAAGGAAAGAAAAGGGAAAATGAAAACGAAATAAAATGCCGATATGAAAAAGAAAAAAATGCAATTAAATGGATCAGAAATAATTAATATAGCAAGAAAATTGCAGAACAGGAACAGAGAAACCAGAAGAATTGAAATGATAGTGTACGATGAAAAGTATATGAACCTGGGGAAATGAGGACCAAAATCGGGAGAAAGTTACTCTTAGGTAGTGAGATGAAATAAACTAATATAGATGATAAGTAGAAACAAATCCAGATGATGAACAGGATAAATGATGAAAGAGAAAATGAAAGGAATTGGTAATATTCAAAACCCAGCACAAGAAGAACCAAATAGACAATGACGAAAGTGAGGAAGAATTGTTGGTTAAAATATTCCATTATAGTGAGGAAGATATACATCTAGGAATAGAAAAAAGGTTAAGAATTAAACAAGATCAATATTACGATTGAAACAAATATGCAGGAATTGCTGACAGAATGCTTCCCCGCGAGTATTACCACCAAATTGTTGATATCACTGAAATTAACGGCTAATATTATGCTACGCTAGAGCGAATAGCGGACACATTAGGAATTAAAACCAAAGGAACTATAAAACAAATAGAAACGAAACAAAGAGAATAAACCCACCTGGAAGAATCAGAAGGATAAAGAAATAGAAAACCTAAGAAAAGAAATATCAATGCTGTCTGCATTTAAAAATGGAGAAGTTACTGCCACCACCACAAGAAGAAAAGTGCAGAATTTACTACATAGAGAGAGGGTGGAAAATGGGGACCCACTTGTGCATGCAATTAGAAGAAGGAAACTAATACTAGCTGCAATGGTTAAAAAAAGATAAAGATATGAAAAAACAGAAAAAGAAAAAATACAGAATAGAATTTTTAGAGAGACCCGGCAAAACTTTATAGAGAATTAAGAAAGGATACGATTAAAGTAGAAAAACCACCACCACTTAAAGAAGAAGTTGAGGGATTTTGGAATGAAATTTATGAAAGTGGAGTTAATTCTAATAATGAGGCTGAGTGGAAAAGAGAAATGGTAGACAACCCCCAAATAACAGCGATTATACCAATGGAAAGTGGAAGAATTACTTGAAATGAAGTAAACAAGATTATTAAAAAGAGTGGAAGTTGGAAAGCATCATGAAAGGATTAGGTACATAATGTATGGTTAAAGAATTAAAAGTAATTATAAATCCTCTAACAGAGTTTTTAACAGGAATATAGAAAAACAAGAAGAAATTCCAGAATGGCTCACTAGTGCGTATACATCATAATTCAAATGAGAAAACAGAACAGCAGCAAATACCGCCAATCACATGCTTACCAACCATATATAAAATACTTACTGGAGTTATGACGAAAAGGGTAGCAACACACTTAAAAGCAAACGACATAATTAATGAAGAACAAAAAGGTTGCAGTAAAGGAAGTTATGGAACAAAGGATCAGTTATTAATAAACAAGATGTTTATGGAAAATAGTAGAAAAGAGCAGAAACATCTCAGTATGGTATGGATCAATTACAAGAAGGCATATGATAGCGTCCCTCATAAGTGAATTAAGGAAGTACTTAAGATCTACAAAATTAATGAGCTGGTTATAGACTTCATAGATGAAGCAATGAAGAAATGGAGGACAGACCTGATACTGCCGTATGAAAAAGGGCAAATAAAAATTGAAGGAATAAAAATAAAAAGAGGTATCTTTCAGGGAGACTCTATTTCTCCACTGTTGTTCATACTGGCTCTCAATCCACTAAGCACACTAATAAATAACTTGGAAAATGGTTATAGAATTAACTCAATGAGAGAGAAAAAGGCAAAGAAAATATCACACCTTTTCTATATGGATGACATAAAATTACATGCTCCAAATAAAAAGGAATCGGAAAAACAGGTAGAGGTTGTAAAGCGATATTCCAGAGATATATGCATGGAATTTGGGTTAGATAAGTGTGCATTTGTAAGTCTAAAAAAAGGAAGAAGAACAGAAACTGCGTAATATAAGGAAAATGATACGGAAATACGGGAATTAGAAAAAGGCAATACTTACAAATATCTAGGAATTGAAGAGTCTGAGATGAAATAGAGTCAAAAAGGATGAAGAAAAATAACAAAAGAAGATATATAAAAAGAATGAAAAGTATTTTAGAATCAGAATTAAAACCAAGAAATAAAATTATCGCCTTAAGAACTCTGGCAATCCCGTCCTCACATACAGCTTTGGTATAATAGATTGGTTCCACATGAAATAAATGGGATAGACGTAAAAAACAGAAAAAATGTTACATGGCCCATAAGATATTCTACAAAAACCAATGCCATACAAGGATTTATGTGCTAGAAAGAAGGCAGGATGGGGGTTCCACAAATGGAGTAGAATATAAAAACAGAATAATAGCAATAAGTAAATATTTAGAGAGTAGAGAAAGTAAATTTATGAGATGGTGTATGAGCACGAGATGATGAAACCCCCAACAACATCAAATACGAAAAAAAGAAAAAGGAGATACCTGGGAGGAGTAGAGATTGAGGTAGAAGAATTTAAAAAACCAATCAGGAAAGAAAAAATTAAAAGAATCTGAAAGATTAAATACAAACAGACAAGAAATAAACAATCGTTTAAGTATGGAAGGAGCATGTATGTGGAAAATACTTCAGGATAGATGTACTGGACCAGATCTACATCGATAAGGAACATACAGTGGAGCCTTTAACAGGAGGATACCTAAAAAAAGAGGACGAGAGAACACTAATAGCGGCACAAGATCAAATACTAAGAACAAACTGGTTCAGGGAAAAATTAGCAGAAGGAGGAAAATCACGGAAAATGCAGAATGTGCAAGGGAAAAACAGAGACAGAACCATATTTTAACAGGATGCGAAACACTGCTACGAATGGGATTATACACAGATAGACATAACACAATTGCCAATATGTTCATATGAAATTTATGCCAAAAATACATTTTGAAATAATACCGATAATAATTACTTGCCAGCACAAACCAGCCACAATAATAGAAAATATGACGGAGCCATAATCCTTACGACCATTACAATACCAACATCTATTACCTACACCACATAACCGACCAGACATAATAGTAAGAGAGAAGAGAACACAGAAATGCTATATTATAGAGATTGGAATAAGCAGTGACAATAGAGTAACATTATATGAGAGAAAAGGAAGTAAAATACGTAAGACTAAAGTATGACATAAGAAGAATGTGGGGGGTGGAGGAGGTGGAGATTATACCAATAGTTGTTGGAGCGACTGGAGTGGTGAAAAAAAGCATGACCACATACGCAAAATAGCTACCTAACATAGTAGTCAAAGATGTGTCATGGAATGATAAGAAAAGTCAACTAGCAACTATAGGACGCGTGCTAGGAGTACTAAATATCCGTTCATATCTTAGGTCCAAGGTTTGGACCAGGATGAAGGATTAAAACCTCTAAATAGAGAAGGAAAAAAATAAAAATAAAAAAAAGTTAAAGGAATGGGGAAGAGCATCAATTATTTATTTTTCAGGATTTATAATTTTAGATTTATTTTTTTGATAAGATACTTTTATTTGCAATTCCTTTTACATGATCATTTTCAAGAGTTAACGTTTAAAAATAATTTAAAAATTGGAGAATGTAAACTTATAGTTGCTTACGTAAAGATGTGTAGTTATGATAATATAATATATAATATATATATATATATTATATAGTATAATATATAATAAATATATAATATATATATAAATATTATATACTTATATATATATATATATTATATTACTATATATATATATATATGGCAAAGCTTGCTAAGTTGGTGGCTTCCTTTGAGAACAAGGCCTTATATAAGATAATGATGGAAATTTAAAAAGCCAATATTTAAATCTTCTTCAACATAAAGGTAATAAAAGTTGCCTGTCTGCTGAGATACTCTTTTTCTACTTAAGTTGAATGAGTAGTCACGGCCTTTTCCTGAATTTGACTCCCTTGTCGAATTCCTCTTTACGGAATTCTTGACGATCGAGATTCCGAGTGGCGGCCTATTCCTGAATTTCTGCACTCCTTGTTTGAAAGCTTGCGTTTCTGTAATTTGAAGTTTGGAGGAGGAAGGTCTGGAGAGTGTATCTTTAAGTGAGTCTTATATTTCTTCTGATTCATTTTTCTGACTGACTATCTCAACGAGATCGGGCTTTATATACAATATTCGTCGAACTTATGTAAAAATATTGCTTCGCAAATTTTGACATAAGTTTGAACATAAATATAAATTTCAAATTTCTGTGAATAGCTACAATTGAGGGCCCTATATTACTTCCCACGCTAAACGGAGTAGTGAAGTATGTTATAATATATAAAAGATAACCATCATTCAAATGCACGCATATTTGGGTGTATTCGAAAAGGCACGCAAACATAAAAAACATTTCAATGAGGTAAAAAAAATGAAATAATAAATGAAACATACACAAAGTGAAAAGTACATTCGAATGTAAGCATATCTGCTTATGTCCTTAAACATAATAAGCACACATACAAGCATGTGAATGTAAGAGATTACAAAATATAAAATGGTATATAAACAAAATTTAAAATATTATACAATGAAAGGCACATTCAAATACTTAGCATATTTGATATGTCCGTTAAGACATAAGTAAATATACAAACATTTAAATGCAAGAAAATACAATTGTTATATAAAATATTAGAGATATCGCAAACAAGTTGGTATAAGAATGTCACTTGACGAGAAATCGTGAAACTTTTACACTGGTGAGAAGATTAAGTCCATACATGAATATCTTGATCCATATATGCCTAATGCGCGCCTTCATTTTCGAAGAGAAGCTCTGATACTTGGATGAGACAAACTTGTGGAAATCTTGAAAAGAACTTGTTGCGATTCTGATTTGGTATAGGATTTAATGTTCAACAGCCACCACATGGGCGTTAATCACATGGAGTTTATTTTGAAACGAGATGAATGAAGTGATGATAACGACCAGGGAGACTGGGAAAGCTGAAGGATACCAGTTCAGTTTTTTTTTTTTTTTTTTTTTTTTTTAGGTTTTTCATTTGTAAAAAGATGGGAGATGGTACTGAAATATTCAGAATTTGAAGAGGAGCCTGAAGGTTAGTAGTGGAATTCAAAATGAGTATCAGACCATAATCCAAAATTAATTGAGAATGAGAAAAGAAGTTCGTATCGATAGTTTAATTGCGGTTCGTTTGAGTAATCTTTTTGGAGTGTTCGGATTTGCAATTTTTAGTATTATTGCTGTTTTTTCTTTTTCATCATTTTGGTCGTTTTCTTTTGGTTATCAGAAGACGCTGATTGAAGTTCTGGGTGTTTTTCTCCGGGTTCACCAATTATATAGGGCAAAACTTGCTAAGTTGGCGGCTTTTTTTGAGAGCAAGTTCCTAAATAAGATAATGATGGAAATTTAAAAATTCATGTTTTGAACGATGTATTTATTCAACAAAGATAACAAAAGTTGCCCGTCAGTTGAGAAACTCTTTCGACATAAGTTGAACGAGCAGTCACGACCATTCCCTGAATTTGCCTACAACCCTTGTCGAATTCTTCTTTTCGCAATTCTTGACGATCGAGATTTGGAGTGGCGGCCTTTTCCTGAATTTTCCTCCCTTACTGAAAGCTGCGTTTTCTTGTAATTTGATGTTTGGAGGAGGGAGTATCTTTAAGTGACTCTTCTATTTCTTCTGGTTAATTTTTCTGACCGACTTTCTCAACAAGATCGGGCTTTATATACAATATTCGTCTAATTTATGTAAAAATTTTGCTTACGCAAATTTTGACATAAGTTCGAGCATAAATATCAATTTCAAATTTCTGTGAATAGTTACAATTGAGGCTATATATATACTATTATATATATTATATATATATATATATATAATATATATATATATATATATATATATATATATATATATATCATATATATATATTATATATTATATAATATATATATATATATAAAAGTTAACAAAGTAAATAAATTCGGTCACCTAGAAACAAAAAAAGAGGAAAAAGGAAGCAACTACTAAGAAAAACTTAACATAAATTATAATTATGACATAACTACTAAATTGGTTCCATAATTTTTATAAATCTCTCCAGTGAGTAGATTTTTTCCCTTCAGGTTTCGGACGTCTCAAAACTGATCGTACAATTTATCAGATAAAATTAGATTCCGAAAACATATTGAGGAGGAGGAAATATTTTCACAAAAAAAAAAAAAAAAAAAAAAAAAAAAGTTTGTAAAAAAAAACCAGCTTTGTTATGAAAGAAAATGGCGTTTTGATTGTGATTGTCAAAATGAATTTATTTATTCTTTACAAGATTTGGATTATAAATAAATTAGAATAAATTATATAAGAAAATAAATTTCATAACATATTTCATAAAGTCTTCCTTCAATTAGGATCATGGCCAGGAGCCGCAGCAAGCAATATTTTTTAAAAAAATGGAGTGAGCCGGAGATGAAGTCAGCAAAATATTTACCAGCTTCGCAGCACTGATTGGAATACAGGTTTATTTTAAATTTAGGTATTTTTTTTTTTTTAATATTCCAGCAACAAAACTGCAAAAAATCGTATTGATATAAGAGGCTTAATTAAAATGATATTTTACGACGTAAAATCTGTCATGAAACAATAATTTTAGGAATTTAAATTTTAATTTTATACGTAGATTTCCTTGGCAATGTTTTTAAGGTACAAAAAAAAAAAAAATCAATTATTTTGTACGTGAAATCATATTTACACGAAACAAATATAAAACACTAAGTTAAGCTTATTGAGTTTGTCATGTTAAAAATTAATGATTAAAATCATTACAGAATAAAGGCAAGAAAAAAAAAAGAACATATTAAGATAAAACATATTCAACTTAATGTCGTTTTCCAGCACTTCATTAGTGATAATTGTCCATTCGTAATGCATTTGATTTAAAGGAGGATAAACCGTCTTAGAAACGCTTGAGCAAATTAAATCTATTTTAGGATGGTTAATTTAAGATTTAGATATTAATTAAGTCTATATTTGGAGATTCAATCTTATTGATTAATGGATTCTCTTCTCTTTTTATCTCTTAATCTCTCTCTCTCTTTCTTTATATATCTCTCTCCCTATCCCTATACATATCTCATTCAAATTTTAATCTACCTCATCTAAATTATTCTAATTAATCAGTCGTAATATACGATTTATTAAAAAGTTATTAAATTCTTTCATTTCATCTGTGATTCATCGCATTTTTATGCCTTTTTATTTGGGCAATATTTTATCACATATGTTCTATTAATACTAATGTACCACTTAAACACACACACGCACACACAAACACAGATATATATATATATATATATATATATATATATATATATATATATATATATATATATATATATATATATATATATATAGGTCTTCAAGTTTGTTTGAAGTCACAAATTTCTGTTCCAAAAACTAAAAAATAAGGGTAAAATTAAAATCATATTGAGGAAAATTGTTAAAACTTTTAACAATAAAAATATGTTCAGAATGTCAAAAAGCTGTGAAGTCAGAAAAGTAGAAATTCTTAACTTTTATATATATATATATATATATATATATATATGTTATATATATATATATATATTATATTATATATATATATATATATATACATATGCTATATATATATATATATATATATATATATATATATAGTATATAGTATATATATATATATATATATATAGGACCTGTTATGTCTACGACTCCGTCAGTTTTGATATATATTTTTTTTTCTTTCATATATATTTTCGAGTATGATCCTAACAAATCAATTTAAGTGGACGGAGCCATGATTCAAAATATATAGGACCTGTTACGTTTACGACTCCGTCAGTTTTTAATTTGTTTTAACTAAAGGCCCAAGGGTAAAACGCAAATGCAGGGAGGGAACTTCGCCTTCCGGGGAGACGGTAGGATCTTTCCTCGGGAGGGCCTCCGGAACCCCCCTGCTCTTATTTAGTCGGGGGTTCCTCCGCCCCTCTACGGGGTATGGAAACGTCCCCCTCTGTTCCTGTCGGCTCGAGCCCCTACTTTGCCGTGTATTATACCTTATAAATTTTATTTTTACAATTGTTATTTTTTTAAAAATAATAATAAAAAAATTAATATTAATTTTGTCATTTTCCTAACTAAACTTTTTGACGAGGATTCCAAAATGTATTTATTTTAACTAGATAGTACTTTTTAAAGATAAAAAATACCGTATTACTTATTTGTTCACATATTTTCCTTAAACTAAAAATTCTTACCAGGATTCCAACAATGTAATTATTTTTAACTGTAGTAGTTTTCAAGATATGGCTGTGATTTTGTCGTGCCGGCGCAACTCTCATATATATAAAGGTAGCATAGTATATTATATATAAGGCTATATATATAGTTATGTTATGTTATATATATATATATATACATATATTGAAGGGCGTTGTGCTCACGATAAATGCGAAAACGGCTAAACACCCATCTTGAAACCGAACGAAGCCAAC
>JABUQX010096184.1:17500-22500 GCA_015478945.1 Trachelipus rathkii | reverse complement strand
CAGATGAATCAGTAATAAAAAATATGGTCGTTGAGCGCAGGCATAGAAAGAAATGCATGAAAATTTAGCTCCTGGCTCTTCTGCTAACGATGATTCACGTAGTGGGGGAAAGTGAAGCTGAAGGTTCCATTTTCACTTCTTTATGGATTGTTTAAAGGAATTGTGGGCATTCCAAAATTCGTCCATACAGAAAAGAAAAAGTGAGAGTTGAAAAAAGAAAGTTCCAATTCTTTTCTGACGATGTGATTATTGTACATAAAGTAAAAGGGCTACATACGGATTACATCAAGAAATAAACAAAATATATAAGTTTGCCTACTTTGACCAGTTAAGACAATGATATTCCCTTCAATTGGTAGAAAAACACTGGAAATAGTTTATGAATTTGAAAAAACTAGCAATAAATATTCTTTTCGCCCACCGTTCATCAGTCGAATATTTAGAACAGGAGGAAATATTAATGAAGCCACAAGAAATAGGTTTTCCCCTGAAAATGGAGAACTACTAATGTTCTGTCATTTTAACCTTAGCTAATCAAATGAAGTTTAGTTTAATATCTTTTAACTACGAAACTTTCAATTTTCATTTTAATTATTTTAATATGTGAATGGTTTGCTATTGGTAAGAAATAGTTATTTACTTTTTTTATTACTTTTGTAATTGTATATAACACTGGTAACATGAAATTTCTTGGACGGGTTTCGCAATTGATTATTGATTTGCTGATTCCAAAAATGTAAATCGGTTTTTTGCATATTCACCCATCGCATTTGTGAGACTATGTGTGTAACACAGATTTTTGTAAAAATTTTATGGATGGTTTATCTTCTCACAGAGGTCATTCACAATTATTGGGATATATATATATATATATATATATATAATATATATATAATATATACTATATTATATATATAATATATTATATATATATTATATATATATATATATATTATTATATATATATACTGGATATATGAAGGGAGAGAAACAAATCGCAATGATATGATACATGTCTTTGATAGATATATGTTAAACATATAATACAACTATGAATAAAGAGTATTTGGACAACAATGAATGTAATAGAAGGATTGGGTTTAGTTAATTTAAACATACCTACGATGGTAGTAACTTTCTCTTCGTAGACGGATCTACCGTGCATAGCGTCTGGAATATCCCTCATCAAGCTCCAACAATAGTCGCCATCATAATCTGATATCCCACTTGCCCTGGTAAACGTCCTCCCATGACCTTTAGATCTTGATGGAAGCGTTCACCCTGCTCATCACTAACATCGTCTAGGTTATCCGGAAATTTTCTTAGGTGAGAATGTAAGTAGTGCAACTTTATACTCATTCTACATCCATGAGAATGAAAACTGACTAGCAGTTCCTGTACAATGTTAGTGGTTCTCGGCTTTCCTGTTTCCCAGAAAATTCTGTGCTACATCTGGAAAAGCATTCCACGCTCTTGCCTCTAACACAGTCATTGTTGTAGCAAAAGCAGCATCACGGAGGGGTGTCCGTATTTGTGGGCCATCAAATATCCCAGCTTTTTCTTCTCGTCACTCAGACCAGGAAACGTTGAGCATATAAAGCGGAAACATTCACCATCATGGTCTAGGCCAGTGGTGCCCAACCCGTAGCCCGCGGAGGGAGCAACATGATGTTTTCTCTCTGTTACAAGTGGTTCACATACGATGTTCCTGTCACTTGGCGTCAAGGTTTCCCTCGGTGGCCATTCTCTTTTGGTCCAGTGATCCTTTGCCGCCCGGCTGTCCCAATAGCACAGGAAGCTGGGATATTTGGTGAAACCTGCTTTGTGACCGAGCAAAATATTTACCATTTTGAGGTCGATGCATATTTACCATCCATACCTGATATTGAGGCCTCTCCACACTGTCTTGATTTTTGCATACTCCTCTTTCATCCGTACCGAGTACCCTACTGGAAACCGAAGCATAACCTGTTGCCGTTGTGAACACAACACACACTTTAAACTGCTCTTGGAAGTGTCAAATTAAACAGTCGCCACTACACCTGGCATCGTATGCGGAGCTCCCATAGCCAAAGTTTAGGCCTGACTTACACTGCAATACACAAGTTACCATCTGACTGAAGAGCCCCTCCCTAAGCTCTGGCTTCTCTGCTTACGATAAAATGTTACTCTTGTGCCATGGTCCAGAAGTCATTTTTCATGCACCTCGAAGCCAACAGCTCAAGACAACTTCGGCAAATACAACTCTCATACAAGATCGTTTAGTTCACCCTGGGTGAACAATGACGGGCCATCCGACTGTATTTCAGATGGATGATATACATCATCCAGGCATTGGCATCCATACATGTGACGTACTAACATACACATGGCTTCCCGAAGTATCGACCGCAGTGAAACTTGCTGCTACCTGTAAGGATATATGCGGGAAGAACACGTCTATTACAGCCTTACGTAGTGCGGCATATGAATTTTGTTAATTCCTAGGAATATGCAAAAAAAATAGGGATCCAGAATTGCACGAAACGGGAGTGATAGCCAGCAAATCAAGAGAATATATGATGGGAATCAAGCACCCTCTGAATTACTATATATCTGCTACAAAAGTCATCCAAGAAAAAATTTCACCTTTTTTTGTTGACCAGATGTAAGTTCTTATTAGTTCCCTAATGGGAGACCCGAACTTAGAAATTAACTACGGCCGAAAATAGCGTAGTGATTATCGGATCGAATACAATCGGTCATATCGGTGCACTCGAATACTTTTAGCCGAACTATTCGGTATTCGGTTTCGGCTTTTTTCACTTATTCAGGCAATCATCCCTAATATATATATATTTATAAGCTTATATATATATATATATATCATCATATATATATATATATATATATTATATATATATTATATATATATATATATATATATATATATATAGGTATAATTATATATTCAATCATTTTTCCACATAAATATTTAAAATATAATTCATTCAAACTAATTAATTATTCTTAATTAACCAATCAATTAATTTTTAAACTTTTCGGATTTCCTTCACTCATTAAACACCATTATCTATTTTATGTTCTTCAATTTATCTTTTGATTAATTTTAAATAATAATAATAATAATAATAATAATAATAATAATAATAATAATAATAATAATAATAATAATAATAATAATAATAATAATAATAATAATAATAATAATAATAATAATAATAATAATAATAATAATAATAATAATATCTTCGTTCTTATTTTAAACAAAAATAAGCTGAAGAAAATCTCCCGTCCCGAAATCTCCCATTAAAGAAACAATTTTACTTCTGAATAAACAGTTATCCCATAAGCTCTGATGTATTCTCACACTGGCAGACGTTACGTTTGCTTTAAAGTACAACATATATTCATGATAAATAAAACTTCTCTTCTCCAGTTGCTTTGTTGATTCCTTTTTCTCTCGATAAGGTCAGCTTCCTCAAAGTACATGTCATCACGTTTTTTCAAGATGCTCCCAGCAAGGCATAAACACTTTCTTGTGACTTAGTTTCATGCTATTTCCTCTTTAATAATACACAACAATATTGCCATCTACTATAATGAAAGAAACAAGATTATTATGCTTCCAAAGGTAATATATATATATATATATATATATATATATAATGTGTGTGGCTCATAAGATCTTATATATATATATATATATATTATATATATATATATATATAGGTATATATATATTATATATATAAGATTATATATATATATATAATATATATAATTATATATATCTATTATATATATAATATATATATATATATATATATTATATATATAATATAGATATATATATAATATATATATATATATAATATAATATTATATATATATTATATTAATATTTCTTACTTACTTCTTACTTCAGCTCCCAGGAAGGCATTTATCTGCCCGTCAGGCCGCGTAGCCCACTTCACCATCCGACTCTATCTGTGAAGTCACCAATTCTTTTCATTTCCACGATTTTCGGGAAGTGATTCCTCTCCGACACCTCCTCCACTTTGCCTCTCCACCTTCTTCTCGGCCTCCCCCTTCGGTCTCCTGTTCCACGGCCGTCACTCTCAAGACCTCTCGCCACTCTCTCCTCCCCATCCACTCCAGATGTCTCAGCCATATCAGTTGGGTCTTTTCTATCTTATTTCTCATCGGACATACCCCTGCTCTCACTCTTCTTATATGTTTATTTCTCACTCTAGTTTTTCTGCTCTTTCCCAGCATGACCCTCAAGGGCCTTATTTCCTCTGCTTGTATTCAACTTTTTGTACTGTATTCGTTGTCCATATGGGCGTCAAAATATTCTAAAAATTACTCCTCTCGCCTTCAAGAGCCCATTCTGATCCTTTATCAAATGATATTAAACAGTCACGATTCTTCTGTATTTTCCTATCTTTTCGGCAATATCTTCCCCTACCCTTCATCTATTTTCGAACACACTTCATAAGTACTAAAATTTTTTTACTTCTTTTATGTTACGTCCATCTACGTGAATATTTGAACCTTCCCAATCTCTCCCTTTATTTACTCTCATATTTACCGACTTCTCCTTTTTCATTATCAGGTCACCCTCCTCAAAACACGTATTCTACCCTTCGAGTCCCTCCTCCATGTCCTCCTTTACTTCCTAAAAAGTTATATCTTCGGCGTCTACCAAAATATCCCCTTGCATTGTTCTTATCTCATCCTGCTTTTAAATTACTTTAACCCTTATCTAAGTATGCTATAAACAATAGGAAAGATAAAACACCTCCTTGTTTAACCTTCGTTCTCACTTGAAACCACTTCTCATTTTCATGCCCTGTCCTCACCTTGCATGCGCACACCTTGTACAAGCTCTTAATTGCAATTATCATTCTCTCCGAAACTCCATGTTCTTCCCCTAGACATCCCCACAGCCTATCTCTAGACAACGAATCAAAGATTCCTTTTGTTAAATCAACGGA
>JABUQX010096183.1:2500-5000 GCA_015478945.1 Trachelipus rathkii | reverse complement strand
TTTATGGCTGGCTTCGGAGATTTTTTTTTCAAGCCAACATTTCATTCTTAGCAAATTAGTTTTTTTTTACGCTAGTAAATCAATTTTTTACTTTTCCAGCATAAATCATATATCATTTTGTTTGTCTCTTTATTACGGACATTTTGAGATGAATATTTCAACTTTTCTTCAAGTTTTTCTTGATCTTCGAAAAATCACGAAGTAAGGTTTTCATTATCTAAATAATGCATTTTCAGCCAGCAGCTATCTTGGTTTGACTTTTCATAAGTCATGTTCCAATATTTATAAAACCAAAAATGTTACAACTGTTTCGAATTAAAATCTTTCTGAAATAACAACAAACGTTTATATTTTTAATGGATTTAACTTTGAACCAAGTACACAATATTTTTTTTATCAATTTTATCGCTTATCAATTTCTAATTAATTTAAAAAGAATTTAACTCTGAGCATTTAGACGAAATTCAAACCTTTAACGAGTCGTCAATCGCCCGAATATAATACGGCAGTTGGCGTCTGGGAGAAACGTGAAAAGGCTGTTTAGTTTTGTGTACTGATTTTTTTTGAAAAAAAGTGATAACTAATCTACACAAGATTCTTTTTGTTTTTGCGTTTTTTTTGTGCCAGTGCTTATAAATATTTGTCGCGTACCGTACCTTAATATTTAAACCGAAGTTTAATTTTGGTAAGAAATTTTTAATTTTAATTTGCTCTTATTTTGCACGAATAATAAGAACACGCGCATGCGCTTCTTAGACCTGATCTAGGTAGAAATAAGCATGCTTTGTAATCATAAAAAAGAAAAAAAAAAATTTAATTTTAAATCATCATAATAAGAGTTATAATAATAAATAATTTTTGAAAATCTTTTTAATAAATAATTATGATAATAATAATAATTATATATATATATAATTATAATAATAAAAAAAAATAAATTATAAAATTCATTTTTTTTATAATAATAATAAATAATTTTTGAGGATCTTTTTAATAAGTAATTATGATAATAATAATAATTATATATATATATAATTATAATAATAAAAAAAAAAATAATTATAAAATTCAATTTTTTTATAATAATAATAAATAATTATAATAATAGAATAATAATTTTGATTTTTTTTAATAATTCTAATAATAATAAATAATTATATATATATATATATGATTATAAAAATATTAATTACAATAATCATATAGATAATTATAATAATAATAATAATTATATAAATAATTATAATAATAATAAAAAAAAAATAATTATAAAATTCAATTTTTTTAATAATAATAATAATAATAATAATAATAATAATAATAATAATAATAATAATAATAATAATAATAATAATAATAATAATATTAATAATAATAATAATAATAATAATAAAAATATAATAATAATAATAATTAATAATAATAATTATAATAATAATATAATAATAATAAATAATATAAATAATAATAATAATAATAATTAAAATAATAATTTTAATAAAATTACTATTAATGTTAATAATAATAATAATATCAATTATAAAAATATTTTTCATAATGATTATAATAAGAAAATAATTGTAATTTTAATAACAACTATAATAAATAACATAACTATAATATTAATAGTAGTAATAATTATTATTATGATTTTTTTTTTTTTTTTTTTTTTCCGCATTTTTTTTTTTTTTTTTTTCCTCTTTTACCCTAGTTTACTTTTTAAGCTGCCTGGTAGAATTCTTGTGCTTACTCTTTTACCTTAGTTTTCATTTAGGCCGCACGGTAATTCTAGAGCTAACTTTATTTAATTTATTTTAAGCTGCACTTTGTTTTCCATTCTCACGATGTATGGTATTTTAGAGCTAACTTTACCTCATTTTTTTAACAACCACCTGATCCTCATTTTCACTGTAGATTTTAGAGCTACCTTTAGCGCATTTTTTTTTTAACAACCACCTTTTCCTTATTTTACCATTTTTAACATAGCCTTAAAACTCGGCATGCATCAATTATGTTTTGTTTATTTGGATATATTTATTTTTAAATTTTTTTTATTAATGTTTCATAATTTTCGAAAAAAAAAAATGATTTATTTGTTATTAATCTTTTTATTATTACTTCACGCCTTGGGGTCACTTATTTATGTAGTTTATTTTATTTTATTTTTCACCAGGCGTGGTGTATTGGGATAGAATTCCCATTTCTGTGTTAGATGCGAAATATACCGATGTAAATACAAGAGCCTTTAAATCACTTATCCTACAAAAATAAGGATAGGAGAAAATATATATATATAATATATATATATATATATATATACATATATATATATATATAATATATATATATATATAGATATATTATATATATTATACTATATATATATATATAGGCCAGCGTCTGTTATAGCCGTCATATGTATCAAACTATAATGTACATAAAAAGACGGAATACATTGCTGGAATCCTGGTCCAAAGTTTGCTGCGGAAAATGTAAAAAA
>JABUQX010096182.1:0-17500 GCA_015478945.1 Trachelipus rathkii | reverse complement strand
TTTTTGTCTTTATTTATTTTTACATCTACTATTCTCACTCTGTTTGAGTCATCTTTATAAACTTTTACTATTTTTCCTAAATTCCACATATTTCTTGGTTTGAAGTCATCTATTAAAAGAACTAAATCTCCCACTTGGTGTGATTCCTTTTCTGCTAACCATTTACTTCTTTTTTGCAATAAGGGACATATTCTTTGATCCATCTTTTCCAAAACAAATCAGCAAGATACTGAACTTGTTTCCATCTTTTATATAAGTAACAATCTTTGTCCTGAAATAATCCTGGAGGAAAAGTTATATTGCCTTTAAGGGTTAGTAGATGATTTGGTGTTAAAGCTTCTAAGTTTTCTAAATCATTTGAAACTTCTGTTATTGGTCTGTTATTTATAATGAATTCTATTTCACAGAACAAAGTGTTAAAGTTATCATCTGTCAACCTTATTGGCTGTTCTAAGAGTGAAGCTTGTAATATGTTTCTTACAGTTCTAATGTGTCTCTCAAAATGACCACCTTTATGAGAAGAATGAGGTGGTTGGAATATCCATTGTATTTCTTTTTGCTCAAAAAATTTATTTACTTGCTTATTATTCCAATTTTTAACTTGTTCCTTCAATTCTTTATTAGCTTTTACAAAGTTCAATCCATTATCTGATCGGATTAATTTCACATTGCCTCTGCGGCTGATAAATCTTCTTAGAGCATTGATAAAAGCATCAGTATCTAATGAATATAGCATTTCTAAATGTATGGCTCTACTACTTAAACATGAGAATATTAATCCATATCTTTTTTCTCTTACTTTCCCTCTTCCCCTTACTACAAGAAATGGACCAAAGGCATCAATTCCAATGCTCGTAAATGGTGGTATATCACATTCTAATCTATCTTTGGGCAAATCTCCCATCAACTGCTGAGTTGGCCTTGTATGGAGCTTTCTACAAATTATGCAATCTTTTAGAATTTTCTTAATACTTCTGCTTGCTCCAATAATATAGGTACTTTCTCTCAAAGAATATAAAACTGTTTGTTTCGGAAAAATGTCCATTAATTCTATATGGTAATGTCCATTATAGCACTTGTGACATGATATTTGCAAGATATTGGATGTTTAAAATCATATGATACATCATTCAGATTTTTATTCCTCCCACCTACCCTTAATATTCCATTATCATCTAAAAATGGTAGGAATTTTGCCAAAATGTGCCTTTTTGGTAAAGCTTCTTTCTTCTTTTATTTTGGTATTGCCATAATGAAATTCTTTATTTTGTACATATTTGTATATAGCTTTTTCTGCTTTTTTAAATTCTGTGATTGTCATTAGTACCTTTTATTCAGGTTTCTTATGCAGAACTCTCTTTAACTCTTTAAAAATTCCATTGCCACTTTTACTTTTAATTTCATCCAGTCTGAAACAGAATGTATCAGCTTGTCTGTTGCACTTTCTTGTAATTGTATGGCATTACAGGTCCTCTGTTTTTTATAATTTTCATCATTTCATCATCTATTCTATGTTCTATATTTTTGCTCAGGCTTTGTCTTTATACAAAAATTCTGGACTAGTGCTCCATAGTTTATTGTTCAAAAACTCATTAACAGAGATACCTTTACTTGCTATATTCTGCTATATTAGGTTGCCTTGGTACATAATTCCATTGGCTTATATTTGTTTGTGATCTAATATAGGAAACTCTATTGTGTACAAATCTTTTGAATCTTTTTGATTCATTTTTAATATATTGTAATACAATCTCACTATCTATCCAAAAATATTCTTGGCTTATGTTCATATCTAATTCATCCTTTAAAATTTGGTGTATGTTAACAGCTAATTTTGCTGCACTCAATTCTATTCTTGGGATAGTTAACATCAAATTTTTATTTAATGGTATCAATCTTGTTTTAGATAACACCAATGAACAATATATTTCATCATTCTCTCCAATGAATCTTATATATGCTACTGCAGCATATGCAATTTGTGAACCATCTGAAAAATAATGTAGTTCTACACTTTTATACTTTAGACAATTTGGATTATATGGCCTAGGAACTTGAAAATCATTTAGCTTATTAACATCACTTAGCCATTTTATGTAACCTTTTTTTTTATATCTGATGGGATTTCTTCATCCCAATTAACTTTTTTATCACATAAATTTTGAAATATCTTTTTAGCTACTACTAGTACTGGGCTAATAAATCCCAGTGGATCATATATAGAAAAAATGCAACTGAGTATGCTTCTTTTTGTCAATTCTTTATTTTGTATATCTACTCTAGCTTTTATTAAATCTTTTTCTGGGTCCCAACTTAAGCCTAATACTTTTTGTGAAGGTAATTTATCCAAGGATAAGTTTATTTCTTTAAAATCTTTGCTCATATCTTGTTTATCAATATTTTCTAAAAAATTCCTTGAATTACTTGCTACTTGATGCAGATTGAACCCACTAATTTTTAAAATTTCTTTTACTTCTTTATAAACTGCTATAGCCTCATTTTCTGACTTCACAGATTTTAAACAATCATCAACATAAAAATTTCTAAGTATGGTATCTTTGGCTAAATTACTGAATTTTTCTGCTTCAATTACATTTGTAGTTTGCTTTAAAACATAATTTGCAATAGAAGGAGAGCTCACACTTCCAAATATGTGAACTTTAACTCTATATTCTTCTGGAGTTTTATCTAAATTACTATTTGGAAACCATAAAGATAGAAGAATATACTGATTAAAGAAAAAATGTATTACATAATTATATAAAAATTAATGTAGGCTAAGTAGTTTACAATGAATATTAAGTCAGAAAAATTTATATAGCCAATGCATTCTTTATCTTTATCAAGTACCTGTATTTGATAAAACATCTTCTCTATATCTGCTATGAAAGCATATTTCTCCTGTCTGAACCTTAAAAGGATGCCTTGTAGATTGGAAATATAGTCTGGACCTGTAAGTAAACTATTATTTAAAGAAATACCATTGTATTGTAAAGCTGCATTGAATACTACCCTCAATTTTTTCTTTTGTGGATGTATTACACTATGATGTGTCAGATAGAATCTGTCATTGTTTAATAGTTCATGTTTCTCAATTTTTTCTGCAAATTTTAGTTTTAAACATTTTCTTCTATGTTATATTATTGTACAAAATATCTTTGTCTGCGTTCAAAAATTGATTTTTAATGAGTTCAGTTCTTGTGCTGGGGGGGAAGCTTTGATTTTTAGGTTAATGCTTGATTTCTTTTTTAAATAGTAAACCAACTTGAAGTTTACCTGTGTTTGTTCCTTACAAGGTATTTTCAACCTTATTTTTCCACTTTAAATCTTCCACACTGTCACAAACTTGTTCTGGATTCTTTTCAGAAAATTCTCTTAAGCAATATTTTTCAAGCAAATTATCATCTTGTTCTTGTATTTGTGTTTTATGACATCTTAAGCTCATAAATGCTGGGATACCATCTGGTGTTGAACCTTGTAAAGCCCATCCAAATAGGTACTTAACTGCAAAGGGAGAGTTATAATGACCTTCTACTACTTCTATGGGTTTTAACAATTTACTTTGATTCATCCCTATTAACAAACCTATTTTTGATTCTATGAAGTTGAAGGGCACATGACTCAAATATTCTAATCCATTTATATCTTTGATAGATGGACTCTCTTCTATTTTAAAGGGCCAATTTTCCTTGCAGTATACATTATTTATGGTTTCAGATTTCCTCATCTCAATATCATAAATTTCTAGATTGTTTAGTATGTATGTTTTTATTTTATGTTGTCCATACATTGTAGTTATATCTATATCTTTATGAGGTTTCACATATGATATACCTAATTCTGTGGCTATATTTAAATCCATAAAACATGCTGAAGAATATGTATCTAAACCCATATATGTCTTAATCACTTTATCTTTACCTTTAAGCTTGATTTTAACTGGCACCGCAGGATATAATAGCTTTCTATTACTTACTTTTGTCTGAAAGTTTTTTGTCTCATTACTTCCTGATTCTTTTGACTCTACTTTCTTATCTTTATCTTCTAAATTCACAGTGAGTGCTGTTGAAGAGCTTGAGCTATTTTGTTCTTTCTTTGTTGAACTGCCATTTTCTTTTTCTCTATGCAGAAATGTTAGATGTTGCTTATTACATCTTTCACATTTTTCTGGCCTTTTACAATTACTACTAAAGTGATTTGATCTGAGGCACTTAAAGCATAATTTATTGTCTTTAATGAACTTTGTTATTTCATCTTGGCTTTGTTTTTCTAGAATTTTGCATTTAATTATACTATGATTGTCCTTTATACAAAAATTACAAAATTGAGATTTATTATTATTATTATTACTACTATTATTACTACCATTATTCTTATTTTTATTGTCATTATTATTATTACTATTATTATTATTTTTATTATTATTATTATTATTATTATTATTATTATTATTATTATTATTATTATTATTATTATTATTATTATTATTATTATTATTATTATTATTATTTTTTATTATTATTATTAACATTTTTATTGTTATTTCTATGGTCATTATTATTTTCCTTTGTATAAAGTGACTTACCTTTTTCACCTTGCAATTTTGTTTGTTTTGGTTTAGTACCAGTGCCAAGTTCTCCAAATAATGGTGTATTCATGATCCTTGCTTCTTTTTCAACAAACTTTGTGAATGTACTAAAATTTACCTTTTTATTTTCTTCATACATATTATCCACTTTATTTCTCCATTTATGCACGCTGTGTTATAGCGGAATGTTTTTTAACTATTCTATAAATAGCACCAGTAGAATTCAATTCATTTAAAGGAGTAATATTTCCCATGGCATTATTGATAGCGTCTAAAAACAAAGAAAATTCTGCCATAGCTTCACCATCTTCATTCTTAATTTCATTCCAATCCTCTAACTTTTTCAAGTATGTATTAGCAATAACTTGTTCATTTCCATACTGTTTCTCGAGTTTTTCTACTGCCTTTTTATAACTTATATTTTCATCCATATGCATACAACTTCTCACTATACTTTGTGCTTTACCTTCTGTATACTTGATTAAATAATAAAGCTTATTCATTTCATTTTCACATTTTCCTTCTATATTGGTTTTAAAAGCTAAAATAAATCTTTAAATTTAGTTGGATCCTTTCCAGAAAACACCTCAGGCTCACATATTGGAAGAGGATTCTTGATACTTACTTCTAACTTTTGTTTTAAAATTTCTGCTAGTTTAGACTCCTGATTATTATTTTTACCTATACTATTTATTTTAGTTTCTGAAAAATTTACATTTTTATTCTCATTTTTTACAGAGGTATCGCTAATACTAAAAATTGGAATATTCTAATTTTTGTTCAATTTTTATTAAGCTTTGTTCTAAGTTTTTTATATGACTACTATGTCGGTAAACATCTAAATTTTCTTGTTCCCTTTTTTTTGCCAAGTATTGTTCGTGCTCTTGTAATTTTATTTTACTTCTTTCTATTTCAAGTAATAAAGATTGTGCTATTGAACTTTTTGAACTGGCTATACTTACTTTACTCGCTTTACTTGATATGTTACTAGCACTGTCTTGTGGTCTAATCTTTGGCTCATATTTATTCATGTATTTTGAAATATCACTTTTTAACTCATAATATGGCTCTAATTTTTGTGTAAGCCACTGCTGTATTTTATCTGACTCTAAAGATTCTGCTATTAATTCACTACAGGTATTTTTTAGAGATTCGACTTTAGCATTCTAATTGAAGTTCGTCAGATTTGATTTCGAAACTTAAGTCTAAATTATTTATGAAGGCATGCCATAATTTTCCTTTAATAGTATTTATTTTATAGGTCACTGCAGCAGGTTTTCCTAAAGGTACCTTCAAACCTCCTTCAGTTATTTCAGTTTCATCTATATTCTCCATTTCTTTTGTTTGTTCGATATCGCTCATTATTATTTTTTTTTTATTATAAAAAACTATTAAAAACTAAACTTTTATCAAACTCATTCACTCATTTTATTTTATATAAAATAAAAAAATAAAGGAAGGATGTTATTTTTAACAATTTATATATACAGATAAATTTTTATATTTCTTATATATATAAGTTTACCTGTATATATTTTTTATTTATTTTATTATTATTATTTTTATGCTATGCTTAAATACTTATATGTTTTGTCGGTCGGATGATCATTCCTCACATCTGAGCCTGACAGCTTCTGTATTCTTCATCTAATTTAGAAGAACTTTTGTAGATCCTATCATCAGGTTTGTAATACGCAGCTCAGAACACATTTTTTATTTCTTGCTTAGTAGGAACTGAACTGGTTCTAATGATAAAAAAAATATATACATTACATAAATACAAATATATAAAAATACAAATACTAAATGCTAAAAAAATAAACATATTATACATAATTATCCATAATATTCATTAAAAAATAGTTATTCATGTTAAAAAATATTTAATAAAAAATAATAATTATTTTTGGACTTTTTTATTTATTTTTGTCCTTAATTAGCTTTTGTTTTGAAAAACTCATTGATGTTACTTTTTTAAATTAATACCACATTCACACCAACTATAAGAATAATAATGTACCTTATAAATTACTGATGATTTGGATTTCAGAAGTAGCTGAGATTAGGGTGGATGGCTTAGATATTACTCAAGTTGTAGGGCTGCTGCTTTATTAATAAAGTTGCTTGAAGATTGGTGGCTCTAATCATATAGCTGAAAATTCCTTTTTAATTTCTTCTGTATGAATTTTTAGCTTTTGTAGAGTTTCTTCGTTGTTCTAATGTTTCTTCTATAGCTTCCTTTTTAATATACTAAATGATTGAAGATTGTGATTGTTAGGATTTCACCTCAATATTTTCTTCCTTGTAAAACCCTGGCTTTGGCTTCTTCAATAGTTTTGGCTTTTAGGATTCAGCTTGAAGTATTTAGTCAATTGCTAGTAATTTCACCTCAATAGTTTCTTCTTTGTGAAATTAATAAGCTCTTGATTGAATAGATGGTACTAAGTAGTTTCTTCAAATATCTTCCTAATGTTGATTGAAGTTCAATTCTGTACTTTGCTTTTTCTTCTCAATTAACTTTTAACAAAGTCAGTTTTGTGGCTTCAATAGCTTGTTTGAGTTTCTGCAATAGCTTATATTTGCTTGCAGTATCTCCTAATTTACTATTTTTACTTAATATTTGGCTTTCTTTAGCCTTTTTTCTATTTGCAAGCCCTTAATGTTGCCCCACCTTGTATTCTGATTTTGTCAGCAGTTTTCTTATCAATTGCAACTTTTTGCTTTTCTACCCTTGTAATATTTTGGTAACATTTTGTAACCATAGTTGATGTACACATAGTAATGAATTTCTTTAACTTTTTTTTCCTTTTTTTATATTTTAATGAAAAATAATATATAATATATATATATATAATATATATATATTTTTTTTTTTTTTTTATATATATATATATTATATATATATATATATATATATATATATATATATATATATATATATATATATATATATATATATATATATATATATATATATATATATATATATAAATATATTTATACATATTATATAATATTATATATCCATAATATATAAATGCATAAACATACAGAAAACATATATATATATATATATATATATAGGACCTTAAGTAAACCATGCTCCTCAAAATAATTTAGTATTGGAAAGGTTGGTAATAATTTTTATAGCAAAATTAAAATTAAAAAAATTCTTATTATATATAAAAAGAACTTACTTTTTTTATTTTTGGAGCTTCAAATTGATTTATTTTTTAATTTCATTTTATTTTAATTTTTATTTATTTATTATTATATATATGATATTATATATATATATATAATTATATATATATATATAATATATATATATATATATATATTTATATATATATATATATATATATATATATATATATATATAAATATATATTATATATATATATATATATATATATATATATATATATATATATATTATGTAGCTAGAGAACGGCAGGTCCTACAGTAAAACAAATTATATATTTGGAATCAGCCGAAAATTCAAAGGATGGGATTTAACTTTTTTTTTTTTTGAAGTAATTTTTTTTTTTAAAAAAAATTGAAACCCTAGGGTAAAACCGCAAAGATGGCAGGAGTCGGGGTCTCGGCCTCCCGGTGGACGACGGGGGGGACTAATCCCCCCCTCCGGGGATGGTCTCCGGAACCCCGCTCTTTGGTCTTTGGGTGTCGCGGGGGGTTCCTCCGACCATCCCTCCGGGGTATGAAACGTCCCCCCCTCGGTCCCCCGTCGGCTCGCCCCAAATTTGGTTGAAATAATTTTTGTTTTTTTTTGGAAAATTTTAAGTTTTTTTTTAGGGGGCTCGAGCCGACGGATGTTTCATACCCCGGAGGGGATGGTCGGAGGAACCCCCGCGACACCCAAATACCAAGAGCGGGGGTTCCAGAGACCATCCCCGGAGGGGGGGAATTAGTCCCCCCGTCGTCCACGGAGGACCGAGAGACCCGACTCCTGCCATCTTTGCGGTTTTACCCTAGGGTATTCCTTATAGTTAAAAAATAAAATAAAAATTACTTTCAAAAAAAAAAAAAAAAAAAAAAAAAAAAAAGTTAAATCCCATCCTTAGAATTTTCGGCTGATTCCAAATATATAATTTGTTTTACTGTAGGACCTGCCGTTCTCTAGCTACATACTGTGAGCATTAAAAAAATCTGACCATCTATATATATATATATTTGTATTAACCCTTTGACGAGTTAATACAGTGGTAATGAAAAGGGGTAATTACTTTTTATTTTTATTTCTAAGGCTAATTAAATCAGGTAGTAAATAATAGTATCAATGTTTAAGAGTTAACACAATGGGCCAGTTCACAGTTATTAATAATATTGGTGAAGGTTAACATCATAATTTTTATAATCAAAACACAATTTTCCGGCCTTTTAACAAGCCGAAGCTTAAAAATGCGACCTCTCTTCTTGTAACAATGAGGTCTTACTGACTTATTTTTTTTTGGATGCCAGGCATTCTCCTTGAGCGTCACCGTCCAGTGACTCACTCTCACAAAAAATAGTGCCACACAAAAAGGTTGTTAAATATTTTTCATATATAATAAAATTAATAGTAAAATTTGATATACAGAGCTATTATGAGAGGTATACATAATTATTGTGAGGTAAAGAGAAATCCTGTCCTCACAAACGTTTTTTTTTTTTTTTTTTTTTTTTTTTTTTTTTTTTGAGTAATGATTTGACATTATTATTACAAAACACAATTGCTATTCTTACAATACATTGTTATAAAATACATAAAAGACCTCCTTAATTCCCACCTCGGGGGTTTGACTATTTCAACTCATCTATTATAACCCTTCCTGTGACATTTTGTAAATAACACGCGGGAAATTTTCTACTACTATTAGTGTTTTGGCAGCATGCGTTTGGGCCGTAGCATTAGATAGATGAAAGAAGACGATTTTTTTTTTGAAGGATAAGTATCAATTTAAATTGTCTAACTCTAAGAACTGCATGCAGAACTAAGAACCCCTCCCCCCTTTTTTTTTTTTTTTTTTTTTTTTTTTTTTTTATTTACCTATTCATTTCTTCTTTTTATTATTATTTATTTATTTTTTTTTTTTTTTTTTTTTTTTTTATTTAACCTTATTTTTCTCTTGGGTTTCAGCGTCCCTGTCGGTTATGTTATGAAAAAATTTCTTACATTTCTTAAATTTTCCACTGCCTTTTCCCTTGCTTTAAAATATAAACGTTATTCTTTTTTTATCCGTAGCACCCTGAAAGTGGTACCTGAGATCTCTCTGGGACAGTTTTCCTACAGTTTGACTGTTGATTTCCACCAACACGGCCCTTGCTTGTGCGATATCTTTTCGGATAAAATATATTTTTATTTTATACACAACAATGGGGTCCAAAGGCCTACGCATTAAGGCCACTAATTTCTTCAGATAAGCACTTTGACTGACCGTGGCACTGAGTGCCTCCTTCTGTAACAAGCTTCCTGGCACTGATAGATTCTGGCCGAACATAAGCACACTGGGAGTAACCCCTTGGTCATTTAGAGGACTAATTCTCAAACAGTACAGTGCCCAAGGCAAAATTTCAGGCCATTTAACCCTTCATTTCCCCATCATGAATCATACACCTTAGCTCACTATGAGAGCTGGTGGTTCAATTTTCCACTAGGCCATTCCACGTTTGGTGAGCTAGCCGTTGTGAAAATTTTATCTATGCCGAGTAGGTTACATACGTCATTAAATAATTTGGCAGTGAATTGGCTTCCCCGATCTGAGATGAGTCTTTTTATTGAGCCACAAAACGGAAAAATTTCGCTCACTAACACATTCAACACCGAGTCGACTGTCGCCTGCCTAAGAGGGTAGGCGAAGGGATACTTACTAAATCTATCAATAAAAACAAGCAGATAATTGAACCCCATACTATACGGAAACTTACATAAGTCCACATGGAGGGTGTCAAACTTCTCCGAGACTTCCTTAAATCTGCCGAATTCTGGAGATATCCTTCTAACGCTCTTATTTTTCTGACAGACATCACAACTCTGTATAAATTTCTTTACTCTACTATGCATAAATTTGAAGGCAAAATCCGCTTTCAAGATAGTCAACGTCCGTTTAATTCCCAAGTGATTTGTATTATGTATTTTCTCTATGACATCATCCACCAGATTTTCCGGTACTAATATTCTAGCTGTGCCCATAGAGATGTCAACCGCCAAAGATAGCTCTTCGCCCCGATGGATGAATTCTCTTTGTAACAGGCCCTCAATCCACTAGTTTTCAGCCCCTTTATTAGGTCCCTTATATAATCATCAGTCTCCTGTTCTATAGCTATTTCTTTGAAATCTACACCATCCTGAATTTTCTTCATCATTCCATTTAACCCTTTTTTACTGTAAGTTATAGTATTTATTACAAAATCCTCAAAGTCATTATCATTACCCAGCTTCGCTTACTATTATCATGGGCCACTAATTATTATTATTACTTACTACTACTAATACTACTACCATTATCGCTTTTACTATTATTATTATTATTATTATTATTACTACTACTACTACTCTACTACTACTACTACTAACTACTATACTACTACTACTACTACTACTACTATCGCTTTTATTATTATTTTTTATTATTAGTATCATTTATTATTATTATTTTCAATTTATTATTATTATTTATTATTATTATTATCATTATTATTTTATTTTATTAATTATTATTATTATTATTATTAATTATTATCATTTATTTATTAACTATTATTTATTTTATTATTATTATATTATTATTTTTACTCTTATTACTATTTTCATTATTATTATTATTATTATTGTTATTATTATTATTATTATTATTATTATTATTTATTATTATTATTATTATTATTATTATTATAATACTCCAGCAAGTTTTGTTCCTTTAAAGTCCGATTTAAAGGGCTTAACCCTTCCGTAACGGAATTCAGAGAATTCCATCCACTAAACTCCTCCTCCAGTTGTAACTCCGTCTCCATAGTATTTTGTTTTGGCCACGCCCACTCCCCATCTTCTATACAAGCCAGTTGCAATTGCAACTCCCCAGCCTCTATGATCTTATCTCTTTCGTTAGCCAATTCTGTTAAAATTATCGCCAATTTATTTTTAGCCTTAGAGACCAATTTAAATTCAATGTCAAAATTTGCAATGGCGTTTAATAAATTTATTTCCCGAATATTATGAACTTTTGTGGCACTCTTTTTTGTATAAGCTGTGATCAACCCACTGTTACTGGTACAGATATTGACTCTCCTATTCGCAATTAAATAAGCATATTTTTGTAAACTGTTATTGACGCATAGTAACTCCTTAACCAGCTGTGGTAGGGCCACTTCCGCCTCGGTAAGTATGGCACTGTGAAGAGCGAAAATCTTCGTCTGATTATTTTCTTCTCCCATCAGTGCACTAGCTATAGTGAGCTCGCTTACCTTCGTGTATAATAGTAACTCAGTTTCTTCATCAGGGAACGACAACAGGGTGGCACTCACCATCGCCGCTTTAGCTTCTTGAAATGCCCGGTCTGCTTCCACTCCCCAAGAAATCCTTTTATTGGAGGCGGGTTTTCCTTTCAACATTTTCGTTAGGGGTTGCAACAATTGAGCCGCCCCTACTATATTGATTCGGCAGAAGTTATATAGACCGAGAAACGCTCTAAGTGTTTGATAGTAGTTGGCTTTGCAACATTCACCACTGCATCGATTTTGTTCCTTGCTAGGTCTTAATTCCCTCCTCGCTAATATTGAACCCGTAGAAATCTGGTTTCTCCCCACTGCCAGCAACAATTTTTTGGGTTCATATTAAATTTTCATATTACTTTAATTCTCTCCAAAACTCTCTCTTAAACATTTGCGCAACATGTTCCTTTCAAGAGTCGAACTTGGCAATTAATTTGTCATCCTAATAAACAAAAACTATTTCTTTAATAACCCCCAAGCAAGATTGGACATGAAGCGCTGCTGAAGGCCACTTAGAAGAACACTTATGTCCTTGTATTAAATAGTTAAAACTGTAATTACCAAAAGGACAAGTAATAGTGAAATATTTCTTTGTTTCCTCGCTGACTGGCACGTTATAGTAAGCTTGTCGTAAATCAAGACGAGTTAATAACTTGCAATGTTGCAATTGCAATATGATATCTTTAATCTTAGGCAGAGTAAAATTGTCAGAGGTTGATCTCTGGTTTAATAACCTCAAATCAACGACTAAACGAACCCTGCCATCCGACTTTGGCAAGAAGCTAGTTGGGAAACCCCAATCGCTTCTCCCCCGCGAAATGACCCCTGCGTCCAATAATTTATTGATTTCCTTCTTGGCCTTTTCAAAAAGATGTGGAGCTATGCTTCTACTCCTCAATTGTATCGGCGAGCCATTAACATTCACATGGTATGGGTAGTTTGCCGCTAACTCGCATAAAATCTCTTCTTTTAAAGGGCACTCTTCTCTCTCCCCTCCCCCTCATCAACAGTGCAATCTTCAACCCCCCTTCCAATAGTACAATCTTTACTCCCCCTCCCCCCCCCCTATAGTTTGGTTAGCGTCGGGTTGTGAGTGAGCAGTAAAATCGTCCTCACAGCTGTTAAAATAAGCCACGCCTCCCTTCTTCCTGTACCTTGTACAGATAAAGCGCCATCTTTTGAGTTGATCATTCTTTAAATCTAAATTAGGTGCTTCATAGGGATTCAAGAACAAGACCTGATACTTCCTAATTAAATTATTAACCAATTCGTATTCGCAAAGCGGTATATTTAAAGAGACAGCGGCTAGAGGGAATATAGAATTTCGAACATGCTCAGAAAAATCGAAAGCCTCATTACTAAGAGAAATACTACGTTTCGTGCTAGGATCTAATAAATAATGGCATCTAAAGTCAATAATGAACCCGTGTTTTTTGAGAAAAGGCATGCCAAGGACATTAAATTTAATATCTGAAGCGTATGCATGCAAGTCATAAGGTCTGCCTAACCCCAAGTCAATTTTAGTTATTATTTTTTTAATAAATATGGATACAGCCTCCGTTCGCGCCCTGGCACTCCCAATCGGGGCCTCCTCCTTATCCAATTCAGAAGCAATTAAAAGGTCGAGGCAACTCCCACAGTCTAGTAAATAAGTCTCATTGTTAGTTGCGTCCGAAATATAATACAATTTATCAAAAACTACTTCTTTAACAGCTGCAACGATTTTAGTTGAGTTGCCAGAAACTTCCACCACAGCATTATCAGATAAGTCACATGCATTATTTCTTACAATTAATGATTCCTCATGCTCATCGGAAGGGAAAGAACCTCCTTCATTCCTAAAACTAATACAATTCATCTTCAGAAAGGGAATTTCGCCCCCTTCATTAATTACAAATTCATTTTTATCATTATTTTTATCAATAAGTATAGATTCACAAGTCAGAATCGCCTCCATTCCCGCCTTCTCCCCAGTGACTGGGGTAGGGGGATAGGTTGACTCCGTCGGGGGAGGCAGCGACTCATTCACAAAGCTATTGTTTTCAAAAGTTACAGCGTTATTATTTCCAATACAATTATAAGAATTTACAAAACCGTTATTGCCATCACTATGACTATCATTCCTAGTTCTACAATCATTATTATTATTATTGCTATTATTGTTATTAACCTCATCATGCGTTGAGTTACAATTTAAAGTTGAAGATGACTCTACTCCTACCGACTCAGTGACAAGCGACTAGAAATCCCTGCCTCAGCCATTTGAGTCACCCTCTCATCATTAAAACTTTCGATTTCAGATGCATTGTTAATTACCCCCTCTTGCCCTTGATTATTTTTACAAGTAAAATTTCTATTCCATTTAAATCTATTAATATAATTAACATTTCCATCATACCCACGATTAATATAATTACAATTATTACCAAAATACCTATTACTATTCTGGCCATTAAGATTAGCATACCCGTTATTATTATAAAAACTATCATGATCAACACGTGCATCATTATTATAACCATTACTGCTATAATTAATGCTTTCATTACCATGGTGATTATTATTATAAAAATTGTCCCTATCATAGTTACTATAATTTCTATTATTATAATTATGACTATAATTTCTACCATTATTTTGATTATCATTATAATAATGTCTTCTACTATAGTTAAAATTAATATTTCCCCGCCCAAAATTAGACTTATTCATACAGAAATGGCAGGGTAAACAATCACAAAAATATCTGCCACAGAAGCGTCATTCCCCACAACTTCTTTACCCCATCTGGCCTGGGGTCGTCTCACAGTGCCTCTCCATTCCCTGGTTCAGAAGTATTTGGGTTCCGCTGCGGGAGAGGAGTTGCCGGGGTTACGATATCAAAGGTGTACATCGGACAATATCGACCCTCACAATTAAATGAACGGTGCAAGAATTTCTTATGAAACCTACAAAGACCTTCTGTACTAGGGCCAGCAGCAACGTTGTTATATGCTGATCGGTTGAAATTCCTTCCTCTTGAATTTTGATCATTATTGGGGGTGGGGGAATTCTTCGCATTCTGACACATCGTCTTCGCGAGCTCCATCACGCTCCTTGCGAGTGATCTCATTTCTTCAGCCGACTTTTCATGAGAGATTATCAGACGACTTATTTCCCTCTCATGTGCTGAAGCCTCTCGGCCAGGTGGCTTGGTGACTTTCTCTTCTGCTGGTCGTACGGCGTTCACAGGTTGCCATTCGTTTCTCCCCCCCGCGGGGGATTGGCGAGCACCGTTTTGGGAAAAAAATTTGTTAAATATGTCGTCGGCAATTTCAATTAATTCCTCAAAATCATGGTTCTTCTCTGTTGTCATGAGGGAGATCTGTAATTGCTTAGGCAATCGTAAGAGAAAGAGTTCTCTAATAAATTTTGCATCGTTGTCCGTTATTGAATCGAAGGTGGACAATCCGAGAATTTCTTTTATTCTAACTGCATAATCGGATGGGAGCTCTCCCTCCCTCATCCCTGATTGAAAGACTTCTTCTATCTGAGTTCTTAGCGATGGTGCATAAATTTTTTCTATTACCTTGACTAGTTTAGTATAACAATCGTCCTTTAGGGGAAGTTTCAACGAATTTGTAATCTTGCTTGGTAGTTTTGATGCCAAAAGTCTCACCCTCTCCCTTGGATCGATGATTTCATTAAGATTAAAGATCATTGTCGTCTGCCGAATCCAGTCTAGGGCATCAAATTCGTTGAAGGGAGGGATAGCATTGAGGGGGAGATTCTTCTTTCTTCCTTTTCTCCCTAAGAGAGTGGGGGAAGGATGACTCTTCACCAGGTTGCTTCATACTCTTCTTGGATCTCGTTTTCCGATTCTGTTTCATATTGTGATGCGTCACCTTCTTCATTTACTCCTTCGGTTGGGGGGACTTCTGGGGGAGTGTGATGGGGTCTTGATGATTGAGACCGAGTCACAATAGCGATGTTGTTCCTCTTCGTTTGAACTCTGGGAGATTTTCTTTTTAGACTCGGCATTCTTAACGGTTTTTTTTTTTTTTTTATTTAGGAAGTTTTTAAGCCTATTGTGATAGGGTTTCTTATTTCACTGTTTTTATTTGAACTGTTTTATTTTATTTTGTATGTTTTTGTGTGTGTTTGTGTTTTGAATCGGCACTTTTTTTTCACTTAATTAGGCACTGTTTGAATTAATTCACTGTTTGCAACTCTTCAAATCAGTTGGGTTAGAATTCAAGGTTACTAATGGGGTGCATTCTTGTATTAACTTGCTGACGAGTGTACAGTGGTAATGAAAGAGGTAGTACTTTTTATTTTTATTTTAGGCTAATTAAATCCAGGTAGTAAATAATAGTAACTCAATGTTTAGAGTTAACACAATGGACAGTTCACAGTTATTAATAATATTGGTGAAGGTTAACATCATAATTTTATAATCAAAACACAATTTTCCGGCCCCTTAACAAGCCGAAGCTTATGCGACCTCTCTTCTTATGACTTGAGATCTTACTGACTTATTTTTTCTCGGATGCCAGGCATTCTCCTTGAGCGTCACCGTCCAGTGACTCACTCTCACAAAAATAGTGCCATACAAAAAGGTTGTTAAATATTTTTCATATATAATAAAATTAATAGTAAAATTTGATAATTGTTGAGGTAAAGAGAAATCCTGTCCTCATATCATATATATATATATATATATATATATATATATATATATATATAATATATATATATATATATACTCTGTATATATATATATATATATATATTTATATATATATATATATATATATAATATATATATATATATATATATATATATACCAATATATATATATAAACTAAAATTAAATAAAATGATTGGAAAACCATCAGTTTGAAACCCAAAAAATAAAAAAGTAGGATTCTTTTGTGATCGTTTTTTAATTTAATTTTGCTATAATTGTCTAACCTTCCCATAGCATTGATTTTGTTACTAAATTCTTTGAGGCTGGTTTCATGGGGTCATGTAACACCTATGTACACTTACCACCATAACCATATATATATATAATATATATATATATATATACCTTCTATACAATTAAATTATAATTCAATTTCTTTTACCAACATGTCAGTCTATATGTGCTACCATTTATTAGTATTCTTCTATTTTTATACTTACCCTTTTGAACTACCATTATTGATGTTGGGTAAGTAGGTAGTAAAATTAGTAGCATTCTTGGATAGTTAGTTAGTTAGATAAGTTGAGTGAGTTGTTGATTGATTACTAACAACTCTTCTTTACTAACTAACTCTATGGTTAAATTAAATTTTTAATAAAAAATTTAAAAACATAAAAATATAAAAGAAAAAAATATATAAATACATTTTATATATTTATTATATTTATTAAATAAATATTGGGATCGATAT
>JABUQX010096181.1:47500-58296 GCA_015478945.1 Trachelipus rathkii | reverse complement strand
TATCACTAACGAATTAACCCACGCGGTATAATAGTCTGCCCGATGTCAGAAGTCGGGCGGGTCTCTCGGCCTCTAGGTGGACTACGGTGGGGACTAATCCCCCCTCCGGGGATGGTCTACGGAACCCCCGCTTCTTTGGTCTTGGCATCTGTCAGAGGGGTCCTCCGACCATCCCTTCCGAGGTATGAAACGTCCCTCCCCGCCCCCATCGGCTCGAGCCCCCTAAAAAGGGTAAATACTCCATTTTTGGGGGCTCGTTCTACTGTGACGTAAAAGTAACACTAAACTTTACTGATCCACTGTGCCGTAAAACGTAGCCCTAACTTTTACTGATAGGACTGTTTAGTTAGCTGCCGAAAGATCAAAATGGCCTTTATGTTAGTTTATGTCAGTTTATGTAAAGGGGTGCATAAAATATATACTATATATATATATATATATTATATATATATATATATATATATATATATATATAATTATATATATATATACTATATATATATATATATATATAATATATAAATATATATAATATTACTATATATATACTATATATATATATACTATATATATATATATATATATTTACGTCAACAAAGTTTGAAATTTTCGATGGGCTTTCCAAAAATTTCAAATCGTTAATGTCTTGTAATATCAGGAAGGCATAATTTTTTTTTGTTTGCCGAAAAAATACAATTACATAAAGCTAAAATAAGTTAACGCATTCTCAACCTTGTGTTAAGGGCTGACATGAAATATCGATGATAAACCTTTTTTCTCTGTAAACAAACTTGTAGATTGAAAACAGTCAATAAAGGATTTTCACCACCTACCATTAAATAATTAATATAAAAATAAACAATATTATGATTAAAACCACATCCTCTAAAGGACAGGTTCAATGTTTAACTAAAATAAAATTTAGTCCCATAGACTTATTTAAATACCTCTGCCACAGTAGCCAGTTTCTATACAATATTGCCATATTTCAAAACACTATACAAACACACGAATATATATTATATAATGACTATAATATATATATATAAACTATATAATATAGGATATATGATGACTAAGGCTGGAATATATAATATTATATATATATAATAGTGAATATATAAACTAATTATTATATATATTATCGATGTTTTATCTGCGTGCCGGGAACTGGTGTAACGATACGCGAGTTTGACGTCAGATAACGTACATGAAGCAACTCCCATCAGAGTAGACGTCACTATTTTCAGCTAGTGGGCGTGCCGTAATGTACGATGGACGAAAGCTCCGTAGTTGTGAAAATACACCCGAAGCCATATATAATATATATATATATATATATATATATATATATAATATATATATATATATATATAATATATATATATATATATATATATATATATATATATATATATAATTTATATTTATACTATATATATATATATATATATATATATATAATATATATATATTATAAATATATATATATATATATATATATATATATATAATATTATATATATATACATACATGGGCGCCGTTATAGCAAAATTTAGGGGGGGGCCAACATTATAATATACCTATATATAATATATATATATATATATATATATATATATATATATATATATATATATATATATATATATATAATAATATATATATATCTTAAATATATATTATCTTATAGTACAGTGTTTTCAAAGGTTTGAATAATGAAAAATGATAATTCACACAGCCCAATATTTATAAATATTTCATAATTTAGGAAAAGTTTTATTTCAAAATGAGTATAAACTAGTAAGAAGTCTTATATTATTAAAGAGTGTTTCCATTTTAGCATGAAAATAAGAATTTAATATTTCTTTATTTCTCTCTAAAATCAGTTATAATATCTTCTTTCAAGTGATGTTTTTGACGTGGAAACGTTTCCCCCGCGAATGCCTATTTAACATAGCCCATTTAAATTCGTTCGTTGGAAATAGTTGACCTTAACCACGTTTTAAACATGTCGTAAGGTACTAAACGACATTTCAATTGCACAAGTAGTTGATGGAAAGGTATTTAAAAGCTACTTTGATAGCTTGTGGAAATGTTGGGAAAAAAAATGTACAATGAATTTGTAGTAATGTGCTGTAACTCATTTTCTCATTTATTTTTTTGTTCCCTATCTGAATCATTCCAGAAATTAAACAAAGATTCTGCTTCACCAATTAGGTTGTCAATATTTATATTCAGTTATAATGAGTTCAATTTTTTTTAAATATTCGGATTTGGTTAAATTTCTTGTTCTAACTGGGTGCAAAATGCAAGGAAAGGTTGATGTTATATTGTGTTCCGAAAATTTGAAACTCAGAGATTAAATGAGAGAATCAAGATAAAGTATAAATAGCGCAACTCTGAAGCAATCCTCAGCCGAACTTTTTGACCCTGAGGCTGGAATTCCTTTGTATACTGCACTTGGAAATGAAAAATCTTGGCAAAAATTCTTAGATTTTTAAAAAAAATTCCTTTAAAAAGAGACTGCATTATTTTCATTTCCATCAGTTTTTAAAATATTTAAAAGTTTTTCTATGTGTGACAATGAACCTCATCCAAATTTATTACTTATAGTTGATAAATATTTCCCTGTTAGGCCTCCAAATATGAACGTACTATTTCGTCCATTGATTCATTAAACAGATGAAGAAATCTCTCTATCTCTTATGAAAGCTGACATGCTGCAGTTCTCGTTCGTGTTGCTTGCGTTACATCTGGATCAGATGAAGAGATTTTTAATGATAATTTATTTGGCTAAAATAATTTCTTAAAATATTTTCTAAGTTGATTTACATTGGCAGACCATCGTGTTTCGCATAAAAAAACAGTATTTAGCCACCAAATTTCTGCCAGACATTTTTTTCACGGAAAAAATTTAAAATTATTGTTACAATTTCCAATTCAGGTTTCGAAATTCTGGCGGAAACAGTTTTAGTGTCATTAATTATTAAATATTGAAACGATAGGAACAACAATGAAAAAAATTTGGCCTTAGGGTACTTAATCTCTTATATAACTCTGAACTCCATTTTTCTTTGCCAGTCATGGTGGACCACCCATCAAACCAAGTCCAACAAGCTTTTTTAATATTTAAATGTTAAATATCTTCGTGTAGTAGACAATATAGCTCTGGCTTATATCTTCAGCTTTTAAGTTTAAGAGGAGTAAAGCTAGAAAATCTTCACGTTTACATTGCAGGATCCATTATCAACGAAAGCGCAACACCAATTCGATAGCTGTTTCTCGTTCCGGATATGTTCTGCTCTTCGTCTGCTTAAAAGAGAGATATTATTTACAATTGTTTACTTCATTCAGAATTTGATTACATATCAACTTTCCACAATTAAATATAAGTTCATTCTGATTCATATGTGATGTGTATTTAGTTTTTACTCCGCTTGATTTCAAATGTTCCACAAGAACAAAATCTCCAGCTTTTACTCTGAAATTAAGCAAATCGGAAAAATTACCGGTATCTGCAGTGCTACCTCTAATTAGCGACATCATAAGTGCAAACAAAAATATTAAAGTAGAAATTTATAGGTGCCAATTTTTGCCTATTTTTTTTTAATAAATAAGGGCTTAGCAACATGCATTTGCTCAGTTACACTAACACGCTTATTTTATATATATTCGTTTTAAATTTCCTTGCTGCTACCAAAATCTAATAATATTAGATTGTGCTGCTTACTGAGCATCTTTATGCCATTCTGAATTGCATGGACTTTAGCACATGAATGCATGGTCTTTATATTTTCTAAATGGTTTACAAATAAAAGAGCCAAATATGTCTCTTTGATAGAATGTCTAAATAAGCCACACGATCTACAACACGATCCTTCAATATTTTTAGAATACGCTAGCCAAGAATTGGGCAGATCTAGCTATCATAAAGGAAAGGAGTTTTTTCCTCTTTGGAATCTTTAAAATTGTACATAATTGGTGTGGTTTGTACGTTTTGTTAATAAGTCAAACTTTTAATCTTTAATATTGATTCCAATATGTAATTTCCAATATCCAGGAACATTCCTCTTGGTACACTATATCCCAAGTAGCAGCACTACTAAATTTTAATATCAATAAACAAGATTGGCTTCAATAAGCCACTTGAATTATCATTCAACATTACTAGAACCAGCACTAAATGGGTTCGTAGTTTGTTCAATCACAAGTGAATAACTTTTTCAATCCTAGGCCTTTTTAATTATAAGCTTATCCATATTTTTTCAGTATTACTTCGTCAGCATAATTATAATATATTTTTAAACCACCTCCACTACTTCTTTCGGATTCTCAAGCACACAAGCAGTTACCTCTCTTTCCATGACTATTTGCAAATTTTTTTCCCATTAACAATGTCCTCAATATCCCATCGTATAATTCCTATTAAGGTAAACAAATAAAAAAAGCTATTATGCATCTAAATCTTAATGCCTGGTTTAAAAAAAATACATTACAATCAGAATATTTTTCAAACGTCTTACGATTCTCTGATTGGGGCAACAACGAAAGCATGGATGGAGGTATACATGAGCGGCGTTACAAGTCTGGCCAGGGTAGGCATGGCCCTCCCCTACATTTCCAGCCACAAAGTATCTCAAGATAAAAAAAAAATAGGCTTTTCGTATATATATATATATATATATATATATATATATATATATATATATATATATATATATTATATATATATATATATATATATATATATATATATATATATATAATATTATATATATATATTTTATATATATCGATACTATGTGATCTTAAAAAAATTAATTGTGGAAATTTCTCATGAGATTCAAACCTAGGGGGGGGCCATGGCCCTACCCTGCCCCCCCATAACGGGCGCCCATGTATATATATATATATATATATATATATATATATATATATATATATATATATATATATATTATATATATATATATATATATATAGATATATACTATATATATATATAGCATATATATATATATATATATATATATTATATATATTACTATATATATATATATATAATATAATATATATATATATATATATATAATATATATATATATATGTATATATATAATTTAACTCTAGTTTCCCTAATTATATTATTATTATTCAAATTAAATTAGCTTTAGCTTTCAAATAGTACGTTTGCGCAAGCTATGAGCCTATACAGCAAAATGTACTTAGTCGAATTCGAACCAGGTTTTATCGCATGAAAGGCATGCATTTTACCGGCTCACAAAACTTGGTAATTCCTTAAGGTCATATACATATTTACTGTCACGACAGTTTTTCGGCTTAACTTTTATTTTCAAAGTTTTAACGTAGATTACTAGTATCTATTTTGGTGTTCGTATATTTGCAAAATTATGTGGGTGCGTCTTTGTTTTTAACATTTTAAGTTTTATATATTTTGCATATTTACCGAACATTTTGACTTAGCCTCTCTGCTTTCTATTTTTATAAACACAAATTATCATATTTTTTATTTTTAAGGTTTTAATGCGAGTCACTAACATTTTTAAAAAATATAATTTCTATTTGTGTGTGTGTAGGTGTGTGTACATAAATTTGTCTGGGTGTGTGAGGGCGCGTGATTGTAGAAATGACAAGACAGCGTAAACGTAGGGGTGTGGGTGGGCGTGGACGTTCACTCTGTATTGACTTTGCCAACGTCCTTGGCCTTGACGCTAACTTCGAATGTGTGGAGTATTACTTTTCTAACTCTCATCCTAACCTCTTATTCTGAGACCCAACTATCCATGGATTCTTTCTCTAATAAGCTTAATATCTCAAATTACAACTTTTTTATTTCAATTTCCGAGTCAAATGTGGGCTCTGTGCCTACATAAACATAAACACTCCCGTAACAAGTCTCCTAAACCTTGAGCCTCCTAACTTTGATATTCAATGGGGTTTTCTTCCTACTGATACTACTACCATTATCTTGTGTTTCTGCTACTGCTCTCCAAATGAAACAGATTTCCCGGCTATTTTCTAAATATCTTACTACCACTCACGAGACAGTTGCTTCTTCTCATCCAAATGGTGAGGTCCTCTATTTAGGAGACTTCAACGTACACCACACCTAGTGGTTGGGCTCCTCTCATACTGATACAGGTGGGAAGGAGGCCTTGACATTCAGTATTCTCAAGGAACAATTGACTAAGGAACCTACACACATCCCAGATCGTCCTAACTATATCTTGAACACTCTTGACCTATGCTTCACTACTGATCCTTTACTCTACAAAAACACAATTTTCCTCTATCGGCAACTCAGACCACAATCTTATACCTTTTAATTATAACACTTTCTCTCCAGCAGCTCCACTTTGCCATAAACGTACTTTCTGGTACTTTAATCTGGCTAGTTGGGGGCAATGCGTCACTTCTTTGCTATCTAGCCTTGGTATGAATCCTGTTTTGGGTCGGAGGATTCTTTAGTGACTGCTGAAAAAGTAGGAGCGGTAATCTCCGAAGGATTGAAAAAGTTTATTCCATTCTCCACTAAATCTTTTTATCCTCATAATCTATGGTTTGATGGTACATGCTCTCGCACTTTTCAAGATAGAGACAATGCTTATCGGAAATGAAAAAGATCTCCTTCTCCTATCACTCTTAGTAATTTTCGTTCAACTCGAAATCGCTGCAGGGGTATTATTCATAAGGGTAAGCGTGGTTTCACCAAAAGGAAGTGTGCTGACCTCCTTGGGTCTTCTACTGATAAAAATTTAAGGCTCCTTGCCAAAAATATCTCTAATAACTTCTGTAAGTCTGCCTTTCCTCCTTTTATTCGCTCTGTCGGATCTATAGCTAATACTCCTTCTGAAAAGGCTAGTCTCTTCAACATTTTCTTTCCTTCTAATTCCACTCTGAACGATTCCGGCAACCTCTCTCCTACTTCTATTCCTCTCAGGTGACTCATGACTATGACTGTGATTACACATGATCAGGAGCATGAGTTCCTGAGATCTTTGAATTTAGGAAGGCTAGTGGCCTGGACGGCATTTCTCCTCGTGTTTTGAGGGAGTAGGCTTCCGAGCAGGAGCATATCCTCGTTCGTTTCTACTCTCTATGTCTTAATGCTAACATTTTCCCACAGTGCTTTTCCATATGTTCAGCCGATCCCGAAGAAGGGTAGCCGCTGTTACCCTTCTAATTATTGTCCTATAGCTCTAACTTGTATTCTGTATAAAATCTTTGAAACTCTCTTCAACTTTCATTTCCTGGATCATTTAGAATCTCATTCTCTTCTTTTACATCACCAGCATGGCTTTCGACTTTCGAATTCAACTGGTGACATTCTTTCCAATCTCACCGATTTATGATCTGCCTTTAGGGACTATAAGGATTCATGTGTGGTGGCACTTGATATATCCAAAGCCATTGACCGGGAATGACACGCGTCACTAATCTCTCTTACTATTCATTAACGATCTTCTTAGCTGTTCATTTAACTCTATTCATTCTTATGCCGATGACTCAGCTCTCCATTCTTTCACTCATTTCAAATCTACCCCCTCTTTCGCTTCTAGAGTTGCTTCTCGTCTTCAACTTTACAATTCAATTCCTGCTGATCTGGATGGGATTTCCCGGTGGGTTTACCTCAACCTTGTGAAGTTCAACATTTTTAAAACACAACTTCTTCACATCTCCTTCTCAAAACACCTCCCAACTTTCCTATCTTCTTCGACGGCTCTTTCGCTTCACCTGTGGGCACCACAAATATTCTTGATCTGAACATAAACAATAAACTCTCTTGGAAAGCTCATATCACAACGATTGCTAAGGTGGCCTCAAAAAAGCTGAGAGTTCCGTTCATGTTGCGGGAATTTTTTTCTTCCGAACAGCTATTCCAATTATATAAGGGTCTTCTTCTCCCCAGTATGGAGTACTGTTCCCTCATTTTGGGGGTGATCCAGTTCCGTCCTTCTTTCGGATAGAGTCGAGTCTAAAGCATAAAGGTTAATAAACTGTCCCCTACTTTCAAACTCCCTTGCCCCTTTATCTCTGCGACTTGACGTTAATGCTCCATCTCTTTACTATAGGTACTACAACGGCAGGTCCTCGAGGAAATTGACCTCTCGTATTCCACCACCATTGCGTCGCCCTCTTAGCACAAGGGATAGCCTGCTTTCTCAAGAATTCTGCTTGAATAATGGGAACTCCAGCTTTGTTCGTTGTGGTGTCTACTTTGGAGCCACCTTTCTTCAATGGAACTCTCTGTCTCCATCTGTTTTTCCTGCTGTACTTAATTTCCCTCATTTGAAGTCGACCTTCTGCAGTTACCTCAGAGATTTGCGTTAGACTTGTTATTGGATGGATTTCCCCCTTTTTATATATATATATATATATATATATATATATATATATATATATATATATATATATATATATATATATATATATATATATATATATATATATATATATATATATATAAATTAAAAATATTTGAATTTTCTTGTGTGCTTTACTCATTTTTTTTAATAAAGTGTCTATATACATATTCTGTATTTTTTTCCCAAATCTCCCAATTTTACCCCGGTTTAACCGTAAAAATCCTGACCTGGTGGGTTGGTGGGCAGCTCCTTGGAGAGGTATCCAGTGCAAGCCTGCCTAGTTTCTAGGTAACAACTGAACTATTTGGTAGCTAATTTACTAGCTTCCCAGAGCCTCAGATTATGATGGCGACAATGTTAGAAATTAAAATATATTACCTAATTACTTTACTTAAGATAGTCCTGTTATGTCATTACTAACATTTTTGTATGCGACTTGTCATTTCTCTGCTTTGAATATTTTTTATTGTGGCAATTTGTATCGTTTTATTTGTCCTAGTGAAAATATATTTGTTCAATAAGAAAACAAAATCAAACATTATCTGGATAAAAAGAAGTAATCCAATTAACTTCACAAAAAATTATTCATGATATTCTGTAGAAGATTAATGAATGAATAATACGTTCAGGATAATAGTCTATAAGTTTACTTTACATATTATAAATACTACCTGTAAAAGTATCAATACCATTTACCTTTACAAGTTTTACCAATTAGGCAAGGACATTCATTCAGCTGTGGGAATTGGATAATGTCTGTTACGAAATTATATGTTTAATTTGTAAATTTTATACCTATTTATTAATTTATTTGCAAAATAATACTGAAATGGCCATGTTGCAAAAAACAAATTCAATTATTGACCATTTTATTTTTTCCTCAAAAATAGAAATTTTATAAAAGCCCAAAGCAACCCAATAAAACCCAAAAAAAGCCCAATAAATTTTTTAAAAATCCCAAAAAACCCATTGGGCTGTTTTTTTTGTCCAACCCCAGGTTTTTTTCCAACCCTGCAGGTGTTTGAGGTGAATTTTGAATATGGGTCTTATCCCTCTGCTTGTAATTTCTTAAGATTTTTAATAAAATTGTGTATTTCTAAGGATGTGAATGGAGGTTCTTTCTTTTCGGTTTTTAGCTTTAAAATCGTTTGATTATTTGTCTGGTGTATGGTTTGTGGGTTTGTGACTGATATTTAAGAAGTGGAACATGAAAATATTGCATTGGTATTTTGGGCTGGGTATTTTGTTTTATTTGCAGATAGCTTCATAGGTTGGTGATGGTTCAGTGTGTGAAGTATGGATTTTTAAATAGAACGAAATATTTATGTTGGTGATATTGTATCTTAGTGATTGAGCACACTTTGCCAGTTTTTTATGGGATATAGTGATTAGGTTGTTTATTCTGTTGCTGATTTATATGATTTAGTTTATTTGTTCTTGGTCTGGTTGTCTCTTTTGCCTAACAGCGATTCTTTGTTTGATGAGGTTGTCGATTTCTGGTGAAAAATCGGGGTTAAAATATTTACGATGGCAGTGTGGGATAAACTTTTTAGATACCTTTTAAATTATTTTATTGAAATGTTTTTTTTCTTTAATGGGTAATGAAGGTGAAGTCAGCTGTTTTCAAAGAGTAAAGATTTTGTTCTATAATGTCTGTAAATTGCCTGCTTATATTATGCTTTAATAGTCTTCATTCATTTACATGTGTGTAAATGAATTTTTGCGAGCATCATTTGTATAGGAGAGAAATGCACTAGGCTTTTGATCTATTAAATTTTAATTGTAATTAAGTGATAATTTTATTAATAAGAAACTGCTGCATTTAAAACAAACCATACATATAACAACGTAAATAGCTCCAAGTCATTAATTACGATGCAATAATTATTGAAGCAAAATGTAATAATAGATTTTAATTTATTGACCAATGTCGAGATTAATAATAATCAAAGAACGCAAAGAATGTTTTACATAAATATGCGAATTTTTGTAGTATTTATAATATGTAAATTTACAGACTATTATCCTCAGCACATTTTTATTCTACTGAATGTTCCATTCATTCATTAATCTTCTACAGAATATCATGAATAATTTTTTGTGAAGTTAATTTTATTGCTTCTTTTTATTCAGATGTCTGATTTTGTTTTCTTTTTGAAGAAACATATTTTCACTATAACAAATAAAACGATACAAATTGTTACGAAAAAAAATATTCAAAACAAAAAAATGACAATGAATGTTGATTCAATGATGTATTCACTAATTTAGTTTCAGATAAGATAATAACTAAGAAAATAATATCTAATAGAGTAAAGCTAGAATCAGAAAAATACAATTGGAAAGGAATAGAATTCCCAGTTAAACAAAATGAGATTAATAAATATGAAAATATCTGAAAAAAT
>JABUQX010096181.1:37500-40000 GCA_015478945.1 Trachelipus rathkii | reverse complement strand
CAGTGTTTTGAAAACATTATAATTATGCTTTCTTGGAGGCACAAATCGAAATTCCTCCAGTCAATGATCCTTATGAAAAATAATTTTTCGCAAGAGAATAAATGATCTTAATGTAAAATTAGCGTTCTTGAATAACATTTTAAACATTATTTTAATAGTAATAAATAGTAATTTGAATAATTTTATTACATTAGTTTCTTTTATTTTTTTAGAGGAGGCCCGGCCTCCTGTGCTTCCCCCGTAAAGCGCCTGATATATATATATATATATATATATAATATATATATATATATATATATATATAAATATATATTCATATATATTCCCCCCCATATACAAATAATATATATATATATATATATATATATATATATATATATATATATATATATATATATATATATATATATATATATATATATATATATATATAGAGAGAGAGAGAGAGAGAGAGAGAGAGAGAGAGAGAGAGAGAGAGAGAGAGAGAGAGAGAGAGAGAGAGAGAGAGAATATTTAAATATATGGGAAAGATAGAAGTAACATAAAAGAGGTAGAAAGTTTTAAGTATTTAGGAAGTGTGTTCGGAAATAGGGGAGGAGTTGGGGAAGATATCGCCGAAAGGATAGGAAAATACGGAAGAAGCGTGAACGTTTTCTATCCTTTGCTGAAGAATCAGAATGTGCTCCTGCAAGTGAAAATAATCATTTTTGAGAATGTTTTGACTCCCATATTGATGTATGGTTCGGAGAGTTGGACAACTTGTGAACACAGTTACAAGAAGCAGAATCTGTGCAAGCAGCTGAGATGAGGCACTTCAGGATAATGTTGGTTAAACCAAAAGAGATGAGAGTGAGGAATAAAACATAAGATAAGAGAGAGAGAGAGAGAGAGAGAGAGAGAGGAGAGAAGGGAGGGGAGAGAGAGAGAGAGAGAGAGAGAGAGAGAGAGAGAGAGAGAGAGAGAGAGAGAGGAGAGAGCAGGGGTAGCTATGGGAGGAGAAATAAGATAGAAATGGCCAACTAAGGTGGCTGGGATGATCTGGAGCGGATGGGGAGAGAGTGGGAGGAGATTTTGGGAATGGAGGCCGAGAGGCAGGAGACCAAGAGGGAGTCCGAGAAGAAGATGAGGGGACAAAGTGGAGGAGGTGCTGGCGAGGCACCACCGAGCATCGTGGAACCGATATTTGTTCTGGCACTTCTGTTGAAAGACGGATGGAGAGGACTGACAGAAATGCAGATAAATGTCTTACTGTAAAGAAGTGTTATATATATATATATATATATATATATATATATATATATATAGGTAAAGATATATATATATATATATATATATATATATATATATATATATATATATATATATATGTATGTAAATATACATATAGGTATATATATAAAGATATATATAGAAACATTTATGTAAACATGGATATATATATATATATTGATATATATATATATATATATATATATATATATATAAGTATATATGTAATATATATATATATATATATATATATATATATATATATATATATATATATATAGGTATATATATATATATATATATATATATATATATATATGCACAGCTGTGTATTTATATATATGGCAGTATTTATGTATATTGTAGATATATATATATATATATATATATATATATATATATATATATATATATATATATAAATATATATATATATATAAGCATATATATATATATATATAGTATATATATATGTATATATATATATATAAGCATACTATATAGGCTCTGTTATGTTTTAAGACTCCTCATTCTTGATTTTTTTTTTTTTTTTTTTAAATATATTGTGCTATATGATGTACTAACAATGAATTAGTGGTGACGGACATGATTCAAAAGTTTGAAATATTTTAAATAATTATTTAAAAATCACATTTATATATCTAAAGCGGTTTAAAAGTAAAGAGAGCAAATGGAAGAACACTTACAAAAACCAATTACGTATTTAAATCATAGTAAAGCTTATTACAAAATGTGCTAAAAAAATAAAATTTTTCATAAACAAAATATCTCGAAAGTACGACACTTACAGAAAAACAATTGGAATCAGCATACAAAGCTTATTACAAAAATGTAAAGAAAATAATAGCAAGTAAAAATTAGGGGCTCGAGCCGACGGGGGGACAGAGGGGGGGACGCTTTCCATACCCCGTAGGGGAGGAGGAAGCCCCGCGACACCCAAATACCAAAGAGTAAACTGAGACCTCCCGGAGGGGGAGAAATAGTCCTACCCTGTCGTTCCCGGAAGGCCGAGGACCCCGACTCTTGCCATCTTTGCGGTTTACCCTTGGGTACTCTCTTTTTAGTTAAAAAAAAAAAAAAATTTAACCGACGGAGTCGTGGAAACGTAACTGGTCCCCATATATTTTTTGAATCATGTTTGCACTTATCCTATAAAAGGGTGTTACATAAAGTGGCGTGGTTAATCGTTAACGCCGAACCGCCTGTCATC
>JABUQX010096181.1:0-17500 GCA_015478945.1 Trachelipus rathkii | reverse complement strand
CCCGGCCTGGTACCCGAAAAATTTAAAATTCAGCCCTACTAATTATGACAAGCTGCACAAAAACCACACTGATCCAGCACCTACATGACGAAACAAAAACCCTTCCTATACTTTATCATCTCGACATTTAAGGGGCATAATTTTATTCCATTACTTTAATTCCAACCCATCCCTGCCACAAAAGCTTACAAGACCACAAAAGATACGGTCTAAAATACCCACTAATTAGAGCAGATAAAATGTATCAACAACTCAGTTACATCATTTTTCTATTCAACATAGCCATTCGAACAATTCACTGACAATTCAAACTTTCGTCCGTCCTTAATATTATTGATTTTTACATTTATCATAATGGTTTTTGAAAGGATCACGTTGTTTCTTTCACTGAAACAAATTTCCAAGAGCAAATGAGCTTTTAGAATTTCTTTTGATCCAGATCGTGGAAATCTTTTCCCTACTCTGGAGAGTTTATATAAACTTTTAACCTTTTATCGCCAAATGTGATTATATATATATATATATATATATATATATATATAATAAGGGCTTATATACTCTTAAACCGTATAACTTACGATATAATACTATAATATAATATATATATATTTATAATACCTATAAATTATTATATAATATATATATATATATATATATATACTATATCTACGAATAATACATATTGTTATATTAGTTATAATATTATATATATATACTATATAATATATACTAATATATACGCAGTTATTATAATAGTGTTACATAGTATATTATATGGTATATTATTATACATATTATTATAAGTATATTTTATTAAATGTAGTATATACTATATATAATTATAAGTATATATATTAGCATATATATATTATATATAGTATTCTGCTTGCTAAAAATAGAATTTTCTCCATTTATTTTTAATTTTTCAACATTTGAAAAAAAAAAAATAAGATAATTATAATAAATAATAGAATAAATAATAATAATAAGAATAATGAATATTAATAATCAATAATTATAATAATAATAATAATAATAATAATTTAATAATTATATAATATAATAATAACGAATAACAATAACTAACAACAACTGATATAATAATAATATTAAATAATAATAATAATAATAAATGATATAACTAATAATAATAATATAATAATAAATAATAATAATAATAATAATAATAAAGAATAATAAATAATGAATAATAATAATACAATTAAATATAATTAATTAATAACAACAATAACAATAGTGAGCAGTTATATTTTATAAAGGTATGAATAAATATAATATTAATATTAAGTATTAATAATTAATATTAATCAATTAATTATTAATATTATATTAATATTAATATTAATATTAATCATTAAATCATTAATATTGAATAATAATTATAATATTAATATTAATTAAGTAATATACTGAAAAACATTTAAGTAATAATAAATTAGATAATGAAATAATTAATCTTAAAATAATATAATAATAATAATTAAAGATAATTAATAATAATAATAATAATAATAATAATATAATAAGGTAATATAATAATATAAAAAGAATAAGTAATAAATAATAATAATAGTAATAAATAATAATAATAATCAATATATAATAATATAATATAATAATCAATAAATAATTAGAAGTAATTACCGTCGTATGACACTTTTGTCATATTTGAAAGTTAAAATCACTTAAAAAATTTCATAGAAAGACTTAAACAACTATCCGTCCTAAACGTCACCTAAAAAGATGTTAACAATCAAAAACTGGCATTCCAAGATGTCTTACTTTGTTTTAAAAACGTTGGAGTTGAAAGAGAGGTAAAATGTTAAAGTACACGATAAAATGTTTATACAGACGAATTTATGATTCAATAGACTCGAAAGGTGATAAAACTTATCCAATTATTATAAACCCTTAATTCACATAGGCTTAATGAAATAACTTCAACGTGGGAACTCTTTAACAAAGAGGTGATAAGATAATAATAATAATGCAACTTAATTAATAATGGTTACCCTCAATTTAAAATAGAAAAGTTATTTAAAGATCTCTAAATAACTATTTTAACTGTGAAATAAAAAAATTCACTGACATGGAAAGCAAGAAGGGAACTTTTTATTTTAAATCATATTAAAATATGATAAACTTTTCTATGAGAAGCAGCAAAAATTAAACAAAATTGATCAAGGAACATGTTAGAAGTCATATAAAAGTGTAAATGTAAGAAGCTACTACACACCGAGTGTCCTTATACAGTATTTTAGTACCCGTGGTCATTGTTCGGGGGATTACAGAAGTTATGTTGTGTATCACTTTACCTTGCAAAGAGTAGGATGTAATTGCTTTTATGTTGGATACACAACTAACACTTTAAGAACCCGATTTATGCAACACAGGTTATAAACCCAGGTAAAATATGGAGCATTACACGATGGACACAAATTCTCAATTACGCAGGTGAAATTGCTAGTTTGCTTTTAAAAATCTTATTTCAACGTTGGGATAATTTCAACTACGTTCGCTTATAGCATATCTCTTTTTTTATTAAACAATCTAAAGCCAGATTAAAATGTGAGGTTTAATGCAAATGAATGAATTCTTGAATGTTTTTTTGAAAATTAATGTGTTTTGCAGATACACCTAGTACCCATGATAATAGATGTATTTGCAAATTAATATGAAGGTTTTTGATTTGCTTCGTGCGAAATTTATTAGTTTTAAAATTTGTAAATAAATATAAAATAGATTTATATTTTTATTATAGAAATTATGATTGTAGTTAACCGTGATCATGCCTGAGGTATACAGGCGAATAGTAACCTTATAAAATTTTCTTTCTTGAAAAATAAAGAGATTATTAGAAGAATGGAGTATAACTTGTAAAAAGATCACGTTAAAATTGACGCGGTGCATCTAAATTTTTCTAAATAATAGATAATATAATATATAATAATTAATGAGATAATTTAATAATATGTTATAGTGATAATTAAAAATAATCATCAGCGATACTTAAAATACTATTTAAATAGAGTAGATAGGTAATTTTAATTTAAAATAATAACGAATAATTTGCATAATAATATTAATAACAATTTTATTTTTTATTATTTGCTAGAGAATAATTATGACAAGGGAGTAATGAATAATAAGTAATAATAATGATAAAATATTCATATAATAAATAATAATAATAATAATAATTAATAATAATTAGAGGTTGCTTGACGCATCCCTACTCCACATCTAGTGGATAAGACCAGCATGCATTTGTTAACATTCGGCAGGATACTGCATTGCTGATTTATGCGGAAGCGGATATCGATTATCTTATGCAACTACAGTTGCATAAATGCCTCAAATAAACGATATCACTGTTTAATAACTTTTTTTTTTTTTTTTATATACAAAAATTATCAGACAAAAAAAAAACAAACAAAAAGGAAAATGATTTTTTTAATATTTTTTATCTAAATAGAAGCTAGTCATTATTGTTATATTTTTCAGTTCCTGTTACTAATAGAGTCTCGATGTAATTATTTTTCCTTTGTTCGAATATGTTTTACTGCTCAAAAAAATGTATTTCCATTCATGAATATCAACATTCAGAAATTCAGAACAAATAGAGACCATGTTACATCCTTTAACTAATCATAGGTATTGAACAACACTATAGTGATATTTGTTACAAGTTTCACCACTCACGGGGCGAATTTCCTATTACAAGTGAATGGGGCGAATAATAAAATGATGAGTTAAAAACAAACAAGAAAACCTCTCCCTATTTAACGATAAATTTTCACGGACTTGACTCCGCGAGACGCTAGGCTCTTACAGAAAGGAAACATTAAATACAACAGTAATATTACATACTAGGTAGGGAGTCCACTAGAAAACCAGAGATGGTAGGAGAAGAAAGTAGCCACCACAGATGGAGGGCTGTTTAGAATTTAATTTCCTTACACAAAATTAAATGTCGGGCAAAGCACTGCCTTGTGCCTGCGAGTTCATGCGCCATAGTGGTTGGGTTGCTCACGGGTCAACATCCCTCTACGCACCTGCCGTATATTGTACTCTGAGTAATAGTAAAGCAGATAGTACTCCACTCGCCACGTCGTTACTGGGTGTGAGATTAGAGGTCAAAGGAATTAGAAAGTTTAGGACAGTTTATTGTCCTTTTAGCTTTATGCTCAACCACCATATGCCAAAACCAGGGTGGAAATAACAGGGAATAGAAAATCCGTTTCGCTAACCCTGAACAGAACTCAATTCTTCTTTGAGACCACCTAGAACTGTTGTGATATGGAGATTTCAGATATTTTCGTTGGTTAATTTTCAGGTCCAAAAAGACATATTAGAGCGTTCGAAAGAGATGGGATAAGGTGGGAGGTGGTTGTTTGAGAGGAGAGTATAATGGAGTTGAGGTTTTGAATTAGCCAGAATTCCAAAAAAGAAATTCTTGCCTGGATTCTGGGCCGGAACCGGAATTTTTCTTATAACTTTCTTTAACTATAGAATTAACTTGTAAAAAACAAATATTTGTATATAAGCTCGCAATCATACAAATCTTAATTTAGTACAGCGCCACTTCGGAATGAAATTATGGAAATCATCATTGAAGAGAAGATCATGGAGAGTCCAAAAATTTTATAGAAAGGGAGATGTCTGTGTTAATTCTAAGAACAGGGAAACAGACAAAAGTACAATAGTATCGCAAGCGCGACGTTGAAAATAATGTGAGTTTTGGAGGGAGAGTTTCTCCCAAAGAAGTTTTGGCCCATTATCTCAATTGAGCTCCCCAAAATCACAGAAAATATATGATATTGATATCTGCATGAGTAACCAGTCATTCAACCAGTCACAGTGAGAGAAGGGATTCAATAGAATGCCTTACTTGTCCCATCTTCCACACCAAAATATCATATTCTCTATTGAAAATATTTTGTTGTAAGAGAAATGCTTGACCAACTTCGTATCGAGGAAATAGCCCAGATCAGCGATTATTGAGAAGATACCTAAGGCTGATCAGATATCATTTACTACAGATATATTAGAGAGCTAAATAATTCAAACGACTCATTTATCTCTTTAACTGCACTCTGGCTTTACCAGCGAGTTTGAAAAAATGGTACTGTGTACTCCATTGCAAGTATTTCCAGGTTCTCGTTTGGAATTAATTCACTATCGAGTTGACGAAAATTACGCATGAAGTTTTGGAAGATTCCTCGCGCTAAACATGATCTATTGATCCTTGCGATGAGTTGGAGCCATCTATAACATGCGAAACTGGAACTGATTTTAGCAGGAGAATATACAAGTTTTTCTTGTTTATTTCATACAACGAAGTAAACTTCAATTTGTTTAAGATGCCTTATTTTCTCAAAGAAAAGTGTGTGATTTAATAAAGAGATGTAGGAATATTTGTTTGTAAACATTTCAATCATTCCAGTTTTTAAGCTGTAATGAACTTAAAGAATACAAAGAGACTTGCATTCCACATCTTGCAAGCCCAGCTTGATGGAAGATTCAAGATGTTAATTCAAGGTGGAATAGCACATTTATATTGGATTCTAAGAACGAATTGAATGTCTTTGAAGATTCACTCTTGGACGGGCTATCGTGACTATTAACAGGGCCTTGTTGTTTCCCAGTGGAAACTAAAACAGGTCGTTTCAGATTGAACATGAACGTACTTATCGACCTCAAACCCAGAACAGGTTGCAAAATCAATATATATCATCTTAGGTGTGGTATGGACCTGAGCTTCTCGTCCAGCATACTCTCAAGCTCTGAGGATGACTCAGCAGAGGATAAAGGAAGAGCTGAGGAACGCGTGGCATCTCATTATGCTATAAGATTTATGACATAAAAGGACAGAGAAAGATCAATAGACATATATCTAAACAAGATAATTGTTTTAAATGTAGTAGACCCAAGATACTAATTACTAACTGACTTTATTTTCTTAATGAAATAAGAATATAAAAAAATGGATGGTTGAAGAAATATGCAAATAATTGAAGCGTAGAAAGCCGATAATAGTAGCAAGGTACAGAAGAAGGTTCACGACGATGAGTCGAGTTTTCAGGAATACCCGGCTCATCTACTCTACAATAACTTACGATTTGCAAGGACCTCACAAAATCATAACGAAGCATTAAGAAAAGAAATTACCTGCCAACAGTTACCCTTAGTTGTTAATAAGCTTGGGAATAGGGCTTAGAAAGGCTGTAGTTAAAAAGGGAAAAAAGAAAAAACTCAGTGGCTCTTCAAAAGGAGAAATTCTTAAAGAAATTGAAATTTTTTTTACCAGAAAATCAGATATTTCTACTCTGGGAAAGAGAATTCCTTAACTTGTGGAAAGGTGATACAAAGCTAAAATTCCAAAACATAGCATACCTAGCCCAAACACTTACTTCGCTTTCAGTTCTCTCCATAGTATTCAGCAGAAATTATTGTTTCATTTCAGAAGCAGGACCAATATTGAGGAAAAAGTTTTGAAATTATCGCGTCTCTAATACTGGAGAACAGTTTTTCTTTTACTTCACCACATTTCAGCAAGGCTTTTTCCAAAAAAGTGGTTTTAAAGAAAGTTAACTTGTAGCTATCATTAGTACTGACGCTACTACCCTATATTATATTTATATTAGTTATCATTATAGTACTATATATTATATTAGATATTAACATATATAGTACTATTCTGACATATATATAATTATATTATACTACTATACCTATATATACTATCATATAATATATTTAGTGGTCATACAATACTAAATCATATATATATATATATATATACTATTATAGTATATATATTATATATAGAATTATATCTATATATATATTATATATATATAATATAGCTAAGTATTTAGTATATACAGGCGTAGTACTACTACAGTATATATAGCTAGATGTTATAGTATATTATACTATATTATAACATGTTTGTTCTTATGATTTTTATATACTACTATATGCTAATATATAATAATGCTCTACACATGTATTATATATATATATATATATATATATATATTCAATATATACTACTATAATATATATATACCAGATATATATATAGATATTATATATATCATATATATATATGATATATATATATATTAGTATAGCTTAAAATTATCGCCCCACGTAAATATAAAGAAGCCATCGGACTATCATTATACTATATATATATACTATATATTATAATAATAGTATACTATTATATATATATATATCATCACTGTATAACCTAATATATACCTAATATATATATGATATATATAGTACATATATATATAATATATAGTACTAATAATATTATTATATATATATATATATATAGTACTTAGATATATCATATACTAGTAATATATATATATATATATATATATTTATATATATCATAAGGAAGTAAATTTATAGAATGTATTTATCTTTTTATATTTACATTTTTCGTATTTATAAATTTTTTTCTTATATATAACTTAGTATCTATATATTACTAATGATATATATACAATCCCACACCAAAGCAATAATCACATAGTATATACATATATATCTATATATATATACATATATACTTAATAATATAAATTACTTATACTATATGATAATTATATTGGCAATTAAATTTGAATGTTAATTGTTGCTGTCTTATAATTCCTATATTTTGAGGTATTATGAGTAAAACTTGCATTGTAAATAATAATGTAGGGTATGTGATATAACTTATACTTCTTGAAAAGCTCAAGGAAACTTATTTATATTTTGTAAAAGATGGGCTAGGTATATATAAAATAATCTCTTCAGCAAATGTTGTTCTCAGAAGTAACATTTAATGAATTTCGGCTTCCTCGGGCCGGAACCGGAACGGGAAAAAAAATGGCATAAAACTTCCGGGCCGGAATCTCCCGTTTACAGCCCTCCAATAATTAAGTTATATATATAATAGTATAATATATATTTTGTCCTATATAAATTATATATTATCATATAATATATTATATATACTATTATGATATATACTAATATATATATATATATATATATATTATTTGAAAGACATATAAATATACATATAATATACTATATGACGTTTCCCAATTTGTATAACACAGCTGTTTTTTTTTTTTTTTTTAAAATGATAAAAATTTTTATATCCCTTTTTTTGTATCAACAAAGACTTAAGTATACTTTTTAAAATGTGAGTGGCCAAAATAATTTTAATACTATTATCATTTCCTCATCTCGTGATCTTTGTGGAAAAATCACATTATCTTTCTCAGTAAACAAACTTAAAAGAATTTTTAGACTTTCATAACTTCTTCGTTATCACCTCATTTGGTTACTTCCCACAAAGGCTTCATAGGCTCTTGTATGGATTACGCAACGCTTATCTTGGATGCTTCCGTACATACAACTTTCTGTGAAAAGGTGGAGCTTAAGACTTTAGACTTTGGGGTATCAACTCTCCTGCACGAACTAACTCTCTCCAATATTGTCCTAGTTTCTAAACTTTTGCATTACCCTCATTACACTATCAGAATTGCAATGGACACTTCTCTACATATATTTTTAAAGTTGATGTATGCTGCCTCCTTGAGGAGAGCTTGTACAACTTGCTTTTCCCCACAATCCATTTTCTGACCCCATACTCACCTGCTATGCTAATTCTTATAGGAACTCTATTTGTAAGATCTGGTCACAGTTTCTTCTTCTATTTCATTAATTCCTATTACTAATGCACTTTCACACTCTGAGTATCGGGTCATGTCAGCATTTGATTTTATTTTCAAATTTGCTTTCTCCAAATCTGGTGAAATATGTGTATAGGTATTGTGCCTATACCTACTGGGGAAGACAATATATATATATATATATATATATATATATATAGTATATATACTATATATAGTATATATAGGTATTATCATATATATATATTATATATATGTTTTTCTCTTTATTATATCTTATATATATATATATATATATAAGTAATATTATATATATATATATATACCTAGAATCAACCACACTTGCGACAACAACATCACATATACTTGCAGATTCTAATTCATTTAAACTGGGTAGTATTGTCGGAACAATCTTTTGTTAGACTCTCTCACCGCCTCATCCACCACTGAATCAAATACAAGAGATTAAAAAATGCTGTGCGCCTCGACAGGCTATCACACGCCTGTCTAGAGGTAAAAAAACACTCTAATTCAAACATCTTCAAGAAGAAACAAAATTCTCCCCATTCAGGATCATTTGGATATGATAGGAAAAGCAATTCTATGCCAAGACCTTTGATCAGACCCACCCATGCCACAACTACCTACAAGATTACTATACTATACATCGTTTAAAATCCTCACCCTCCTACTCTGCCCTCTACTACCATGATCTCTTTAGAACCATCCTCCCTCCTCCAAACAACACGTTTCTCTGAAAACATATTTCACCCATACTTTTTAGGCACAACAATAATACCATCAACAATCATTCACACCACCATCAACCTTAATAAATGCTTTCACGTCAGCTTATTTTGCATTTATTGTTTTTACTAAAAATTCTTCCTCCTCTTTTTTTCTTTTCGCTTCTTGACGATCCCTATTATGGCTGTGTAAAGTGTCTGGCGGTTCCGTCTCTCCGCAGCGTTGTGTTATCTGGTGGCTGGTGTTCTGGCTGGGTGTAAGGTTTTGCTCTTCCGCGTTTGTGATTGCTAGTGTGCTCTGCTCGCGGTATGGTTGCTCTTTACACTCTTTCTTATCTCCCCCCCCCCATCCCCCGGAAATATCAGCAGCACAAAAATACACTCCCACGAAAGGTGAAAATTTCACTCTCTAGATTGAGATCTGGGCATCACCCAGGCCTCCAGTGATAAAGACATAGTTTCCTACTCCGCGAAACCACATCTCCACTCTGTCGAAGATGACTAATAGAGGCTGAAACAATCGATCACCTCCATCTAAGATGCCCACTTACCTACTCCGCTACAGAACACTCCATTAGATTTCCTTATGAAAGACCTGTGGCTCCGCCCGGCGGAGGTCGCTGGGTTTCTGGATATGACAATGACCCCCGAAAATAAAGGGAGCCCAGGGTTAAATATATATATATTATATATATAGTAATATAGAAAATATAGATATATATATAAGGTTATTATATTATTATATATATATATATATCTAATATAATAGTTAGATATAATATATATATATATTAAATTTCCGGGGAGTTGTCAGGACCAGAAGAATTTCTGGCTACGCAATTGAAGAGCGTGATAGATTTATTTGGAAATATTAATTCTATCCTTTTGCGAAAAATTAAACAAATCGTTATAGAACAACTTCAAACAATCGTTTATAGGATTATCATAAACATGCTAACAAACGTTCCATTCGTTTCCTTTTGTTGAATTTGGATTTTAATTTGCTATAAAATGAACTTACTTTTTTTCTTATTTTGAATCCTTTAAATTGATTTATTTTAAATTTGAACTTTATTTAAATTTTTTAGTAATTAAAGTAATATGAATATTTTTAACTTATGACCACAATGAGTGTTGAATAATATTACTATATAATAATATATATATATATTATTTATATATATATATTATTAGTATATATATATATATATATATTATATATATATATATATATATATATATATATATGATATATAATATTTAGGTATATATATATATATATATATATATAATATATATATATAGGACTATATATAGGCCCACCTACAATGCGAGGGGCGAGCCCCCGCCAATGCGAGGGCGTTAGCCCTTGCTCCGTTAGGAGCAAGCCAAAAGGCTTGTATTAATTAAATTACACGAAGATTCTTTTTGAGATAAATAATTTCGTGGGAAAAAGGTGGCACTGAAGGTAACTTCACACCTAATCTACTTCGGGATACTGCACCAGGGAATATAAATATTCTAAGATAATTAGTTCCCACACTGGTTTTATCTCACGTTCGAAATACACCTTTGGAAGACTTTGTGTCTGTTGAAACTCTCTTACGAAGAATTATTATAAGAAGTCTTCGTGTATATTGGATGTTTATTCACTTGGAATATATTAATTGAAGAATATTATATTTAGAGAGTGTTTGAAGTGACTAGCGTTCACTTAGGGAAAACTACTTTGGAAGGAATGCGTAACTTCTTGAGAGGAACTATTTTGGGAAGTAATTTTAAATCCACTGGTGAAGAATTACATTGGAATTATCCTGTAATCGCTGGAGACAGTTCTTTTCTGAACTCAATCTGAAGTCATCAGAAGATATTGTGCGTAGCTGCAAGCTATTTCCGAAACAATACGTTAAAGATTGACTTGTGAATTACAAGTGAGGGACCACTGATTGTCCATTGGAGTCTACTTATGACATAGATGTGATTTGAGATTTAAAAAGACTTAGTAAATATTTATAAAACTTTTGTATCTGAGGTTGAAATCTGTGAAGTGAATTGCACCCTAGGCAATTGGTTCTATTTTATTTTTTGTTTTGAATAAAAAGAATTCCGGGGTTTGTCACACTTATTTATTGATTGGAATCCCGTCTTGTGACAATTAATTGGAGCCCTGTGTCCGGAATAGTTTCTGAAAGAAGAAAAGGCACATTGCGGCCGCTGTCTTGAGTGAAGATAACTCTTGAAAGAGAAGTAAAGATATCAATTCTTGGCCTGTGTTAAGATTTGCTTCTGAAATATGGACTAAGATTCGCTGGCAAAAATTGCTCAAGAACTTGGCTTGAAAGGAAAAGAAGCCAGATAGTTTATAAAAGAAGAGAGAGAAGCTGCTAAAGAAATAGCAGAAAGAGAAGCTGCTAGAGAAAAAGAAATAGCAGAGAGAGAAGCTGCAAGAGGAGCTGTACAGAGAGAGAGCGTAAGCTGGAGCTCAGAAGAATCGAATTACAAACTGGCAACTCTACTCAACATCAAATTACGAATAATAATGATGTCAAAGCGAGAGTACCTAAATTTCCTCTTTTCACCGATAATAGAGACGAGGTAGATTGTTATTTGGAACGATTCGAAAGGTTCGCTGAGATAAATGAATGGGATAGAGGAAACTGGGCCTCCCACCTCAGCGCTCTATTGACAGGAAAGGCTCTTGTAGCGTATTCCCGTATCTCAAAGGAGAATCCAGAGGATTATGACAAGTTGAAAAATGCTCTTCTTTTATACTACAACCTAAAAGAAGACGGTTATAGGTTAAAATCCAGGAGTGCGAAAGCATATAATGATGAAAGGCCTATACAGTTTATTGATAGATTAAAGAATTATGTGATAAAGTGAACAGAACGTGCGGAAATCCAATAAAGATTATACTAACATCATAAACCTAATAATGGTGAACAGTTTTTATACACATGCCCAAAAGAACATGCAACTTTCTTGAGAGAAAGGAAAATTAAGAAACTTGATATTATAGCACAAGAGGCTGAGTCCTCCCACCTCGCGCATTACAGGAACTTACCGTTGACGTCTAATAAAGAAGAACCCTCGAAGAAGGAGAAGAAAGATGTTAATGAAAATTACCATAATTTTGAAAGGCAAAAAAGCCAGACAACGTGCTTTAAATGTGGTAAGAGTGGGCACAAAGCTATTGACTGTAAAAACTACAACCCCTACCATAATTTTGATAGGCAAAAAAGCCAGACAACGTGCTTTAAATGTGGTAAGAGGGGCACAAGGCTATTGACTGTAAAAAACTACAACCCCTACAGAAGAGATAATCAATATAAAAATTACAATAGTCAATCTAGCAATAATTGGAGAAAGGGTCCAAAAAGAGCAGCTGCTGCCATAACAAGGGTCGGTAACGAAATTAAGCAGCGAAGTAAAGGTTGTACTCCTGATACTATACCGACACATGGAAATCAGAGAGCTGATGAAGACGAAGATGTTATGAAACACGTCGATGTAGACAATAGAATTGCTTTAGCATGCGGCAAAACGATACCAGTCGTCAGAGTCGCGTGTGTGAGGAGTAAAAGTGTAAGAACTAATGTTCAGAAAACAATGATGCCCGTAGTCAGAGGTAAGATTAACGGAATTGCTGGGAATGTGTTAAGGGACACTTGTTGCGACAGCGTCATCTTCAAGAAGAAGTATACATCAGCGTACCAGAGGACTGGAAAGAGAAAGCAAATACTGGTGATAGGTAACATGATCAGAGATGCACCTGTTGTTGCGATCGATGTCGACACACCCTATTACACAGGGCGTGTTGAAGCTATAGCCCTCGACGACGCCATCTATGATCTAATAATAGGGAATATTTCTAGCGCAAGGAATGCGGAGGACCCTGTCGAACAAGTGGTGATGTCGCGCGCGAGGGAAACGACTAACTTACAAAAGGAAGAGTTCGCAGGGCTTGAAGGTACAGCGGAGGACACTGTCGAACAAGTGGTAACGTCGTGGGCGAGTGAAACGACTAACTTACATAAGGAAGAGTCCGCAACGCTTGAAGGTACAGCGGAGGACCCTGTCGAGCAAGTGATAACGTCACGCGTGAGTGATATGACTAATTTACAGAATGAAGAGTCCACCACACTTGAAAATACTCAACAGCCGTATATCGATGAAGTCACCCGTGAAAAATTCATAGAGTTCCAAAGAGAGGATGAAACGCTAAACAGGTGCAGGGCGTTAAGTGAAATGGAGAACACAAAAGAAAGAAAGTCTTTCTATTATGGAAAGAAAGGGATCTTATATCGATGTAAGCAGGAGAAAGAGGGTACAAAAGAACAAATTGTGGTACCAAAGAGGTTACGTAAAAGGCTTATGACCATGGCTCATGACGGCATCATGGGAGGCCATCTCGGGGTCAAGAAAACGACCGATAAAGTGCTCGCGGAATTTTATTGGCCGGGGATGAACGAAGACATATCGAGATTTTGCCACTCCTGCGATATATGTCAAAGAACGGTACCGAAAGGAAAGGTAATAAAAACGCCCCTGACGAAAGTTCCGCTCATCGGAATCCCATTCAAGAGAGTTGCTGTAGATCTAGTGGGACCAACTGTACCTTCCTCCCAAGACAGGCACAAATATATATTGACCCTAGTGGATTATGCTACAAGATACCCAGAAGTGGTACCGCTGAGAAATATTGACACCGAAACTGTGGCAGAAGCTTTAATAGATCTGTACAGCAGACTAGGAGTACCTGATAAAATATTATCCGACCTAGGAACACAGTTCGTATCGAAATGTATAAAGGAGGTCTCTAGGCTGCTAGATATAAAGCAATTATGCACGACTCCTTATCATCCTATATGTAATGGCCTAGTGGAAAAAATCAATGGTACTATGAAGAGAATGTTGAAGAGGTTATGTAGCGAGCAACCCAAGAGGTGGAACAAGTATATCAATCCATTACTGTTCGCCTATCGAGAGGTACCACAAGAGAGTACTGGATTCGCTCCCTTTGAATTATTGTATGGCAGAACTGTGAGAGGTCCCATGCAAATAATGAAAGAATTATGGGTTAACGAGCGGCAACAAGATGAGGTGACAAACAGTTACCAATATGTCTTCAAGTTGAGGGAAAAATTGGAAGAGACCCTGAAAATAGCCACGACAGAGTTAGAAAAGGCACAAAACGGGTATAAACATTATTATGACAGAAGCGCAAAAGATAGAAGGTTTAAAATAGGAAAGACGGTCTTGATCTTGCTGCCTACTGAGAGTAACAAATTACTAATGCAGTGGAAAGGACCCTATGAAGTTGTCGGCACGATTGGTGAAAATGATTATAGGGTAAAGATCGGCGAGAAGATTAAAACTTATCACGCAAACCTGTTGAAATTATATAATAAAAGGAGTGAAGAAACGCCGAATGATATACATATCACGTGCGTAGGTGTGGTAGATTTCGAAGAATGCGAAAAGGAAGAAATAGATTTAGGAGAAGACGCGATTGTCCTGGGAGACTGTATACCCAAAGAGAGCGTCGAAGACATTAAGATAGGAGCAGAGATAGAAGAGGACAAGAGGATTGAGATAAAGAAAATACTGAGAGAATTTAAACATGTGTTTACGGATCTGCCAGGAAACGTAGATATAGTACAGCATGAAATTAATTTAACGTCTGAAGTTCCCATAAAAAGTAAGGCGTACCCTATACTTTACGCACTGAGAAAAACGCTGAAAAGGAGGTCAGCGAAATGTTAAGGATGGGAGTGATCAAAGAGTCTGATTCGCCATATGCGTCGCCGATAGTCATGGTAAAAAAGAAAGACGGTTCGAACAGGGTATGCGCAGACTATCGGAAGTTAAATCAAGTCACAGTATTCAATCCCGAACCGATGGCCATGACTGAAGAGATATTTGCTAGATTTGCGAAAGACAAGTATTTCTCTAAAATTGATTTAAGTAAAGGCTATTGGCAGATTCCGGTAAGAAATCAAGACATTCCAAAGACGGCCTTCGTAACACCAGACGGTCACTACGAGTTTTTAAGAATGCCATTTGGATTGGCGAATGTGGGTGCGACATTGGTTAGAGCAGTAAGGAAAATACTAAGGGGCATGAAAAGCACGGACAGCTATCTTGACGATATCATCGCACATACTGAAACTTGGGATGATCATATAAGTGAGATGAGGGAGTTGTTGTGTAGATTGGCAGATGTTGACGCGACACTCAGACCTTCAAAATGTGAACTTGCTGTCAGAGACTTTGAATTTTTAGGCCATAAACTGACGGAGGGGGTAGTCGGTCTGCAAGATGATAATGTAAAGAAAATTAGTGATGCAGAGAGACCATATACTAAGAAAAGGGTTAGATCGTTCTTAGGATTAATAGGGTTCTACAGGAACTTTATACCCAATTACTCAACGATAGCTGCTCCGCTGACTGACTTAACGAAAAACAAACAGCCGAATAAGGTAGTATGGGGAATAGCTCAAGAAAAAGCGTTCGAGGACCTGAAACGGATGCTGGTCAGCAAACCCATACTACGGCTCCCTAACCTTACTAAATCATTCGTACTCCAGACGGATGCAAGTGATATGGCTATAGGGGCAGTATTGCTGCAAGGGTTCGACGACGGAATGTTCCCTATAGCTTACGCAAGTAAAAAGCTATCTGCGAGAGAGAAAGCTTATTCTACATTGGAAAAAGAAGGATTGGGAATAATATTTAGAGTACGGAAATTTGACAATTATTTATATGGGAAAGAGTTCGTTCTGCAAACAGACCATCAACCACTGATATATATATATATATATATATATATATATATATATATATATATATATATATATATATATATATATATATATATATATATATATATATATATATATATATATATATATATATATATATATATATACTATATAAATATAACTATATATATATATATATATGTACCAACCTTTGAAGGATAATTACTTCTTATTTTTATTTCTAAAACTAATTAAATCAAATAGTAAATAATGGTATCAGTGTTTAAAAGTTAACACAATGGGCCAGTTCACAGTCATTAATAAGATCAATGGAGCTAACACTATAATTTCTACGATCAAACATAATTTTCCGGTCTTTTAACAAGCTGATGGTTTACACAACCTCTCTTCTTATAACGTGAGGTCCTAACGCATCTCTCTTCTTATAATATGAGACGCTAACTGACTTTGCTTTACTTCATACCCCAGGCACTCCGTTTGGACGTACGTTTCCGCGGCTGTCCATTACATTTGAAAGTGCCCTCACAAAAGAGTCGTTAAATATTTCTCTTGTACAATGAAATAATAATTAAAATTTAATGTACGGATGCATATATCAAGTATACATAGTTATTATAGTAAGGGTAGGGAAACCTGCCCTTACACGTTTTTTTTTTTTTTTTTGAGTAGTAATTTCATTGCTGTTGAAATTCAAAATTTTATTTCTACAATACTATTAAAACAAAATATATATAAACAGACCTTATTAATTCTACAATATCCCATTACAAAATTGATTTCGTTTTTATAACCTCTATTATATAACATAAGACCGCCTTCAATTTGTTTATTTCGCTCTTCACGCCATGAGAGTTATTATAAAGTATTCAAAATTCATTAAGGCCCTTCTTACAATGTACTTTCCGCCAATAGCGTCAGAGAGAGGGAAGAAGATAAAAATTATCCCACTAAAGTGGGACAAGATAAAGGTAAGAGCGAATTTCGCACTTGGCGTGAGAAGCCAGAAGCTTCATTATCTATCGAAACGTTACGGTTTGTTTCGGGGTCAAGCATGTAATTATAATTGAAGTCAATAATGAACCCATATTTCTCCAAAAAACACATCCCCAGAATATTGAAGCTGACCTCTGCAGCGAACGCGTACAATTCATATTGCCTTCCAAGTCCAATGTCAATTTTAATCAATTTCTTATTATAAATAGATATCAATGTTCCGTTAGCTGCTGTCACAGAACCC
>JABUQX010096180.1:65000-67813 GCA_015478945.1 Trachelipus rathkii | reverse complement strand
TTCACACAATTATTATTATTATGTATTATTATTATTATTTTATTATGATTATTATTATATATTATTATTATTATTTATTAAGATATTATTATTATTATCTATTATTTTATTAATTATTTATTATTTATCACTTATTATTATTATTATTAAAATTATTATTATAATATTATATTATTCGATTTAACAACTTATCTCATACAATATTATAATAATTATTGTATTATTATTAATTATTTATTATATTATTATATGATTATTATATTATTATTATTATATTATTATTAATTATAATGCGGTACTGATTGACATACGAGCGATGTGCATATGATTCAAAATGTTTTCATTCATCTTATGCCAAACAAAAAAAATTTTTAGTTGGCATTTGTAATTGCATTGTAATATAGATAAGACAATTTAACTATTTTAAAGATTGTGTATTTCATGATTTGATGTCTTTTTTTTTCTAATAAACTTTTGGGACCGAGAACCTACGATTTCTATCCTATACAAGCTATCCGGGGCTATAGAAAGCATCACAATGCCCATGGCTTATAGCGTTGAGATTATTGAAAATGTGGTAAGAACACATTTAACGGAGAATATGACATCAGAGCATGGCTCCTGAAGTGTCTGAGTGAATGGTGCGTATAAGGGACCAGTAAAACGTAGACAAGAATAGTAAGATGTTTCATTTTACCTTTGCTTTTGGAGTCAGAGGCTTTGGCGGTTTTCCTTGAAATGCCCGCAGAACAAAAGAGTTCTACTGAAGAGATAAAAAATAAATTGAGAAAGGTCTTTGGAGAGGATCCTTTTGTAGCCTTCAGGAAACCTCTGTGAGAAAAGTGGAAATGGAGAACCAATAGATTGTGTTATGTGTGACAGATTTGAGGGAGACTGACAAGAAGCGCTGGGTTAACCGGAGAAGTAATTATAAAGAGAGCTTTAGTGAATGGATTACCGGAAAGTTTTTCAAGGGAAATCAAGGGAATGGTCAACGTGGAAGAGGTTCAACATAGAAGAAATGTTGTGAGGGTGAGTAGCCATGGTAAGCAATAGTCCCAATGACGTCGGTCAAATATCGGTGCTGTCGTCAGAAAGGATCTAGATGATGAAGTGAGAATAACAGTTTACAAAGAAGGTCAGTGAATGTGTGATATTAGGTTGTGAGGACCTGCCTCAATTTACAAAGAAATTTGTAGGTTGGCGTTAAATAAGACAAATTTTAACAAGATCTGAATATTGCTATCATGCGGAGGCAATGGACATGTTCGCAAGGGAATGCAATCTTTTAAGGACTCGGGAAACGGATGCGGAGGGGGGTTCGTTACGGCGGAATCACCCTCTGATGTTCAAATCCGGACGATTCCCTTAAAGAAAATATGAGGTTAATGGAAAAGTAACTGGAGGTGTGGATTCTGGATGCACTAAGTCAATAAGCTCGGGCTTAGTGAGAGGAGATAGACGCTCAGAGAATATTGTTGCATTTGATGGAAAAAGGGTCGAAAGTTAGGATTTGGATATATATAATTGGATATAGGATGGAAATATTGAAAAATCTTCGAGTGTTGATTTATGAAAATATATATTAGTCGGAGTTAAGCATAATAGTAGGGTATTGATGTAATTATATGAATCGGCGGGAGTTTCATCAACAAGTGAGGGATGCTCATTTGTGGAAGTTCAGAAAGGAGAAAATTAAAATTGGTTGTTATCTATAAGAGCACCAGATGAGAAAGAGTGCTCAGAATTTGAGTGAGGGTATGTAACACATATGGCTAGAATGTTAGGTCTACAGATCAATCAGGAGGAGTTTACAAACTATATCAAAGTTCTTTGGTAACGGAGATTAAACAAACTGCTACATGGTATTACTGGTACAGTGAAGCGCCCGGTGGCACTTGACTCTGCAATAAAGTAATTACGAGGGTGAGGGTAGTCTACTGAGGAAATGAGAAAAAAAAATTATTGAGAAGATGTGAAAGGGATGGAGGGTAGTAAGGGAAGGAGAGTTGCTGTGCCATGTGAAGAGAGAGAGAGGGGTGGATGTGCCTTTGGAGTAGAGCGATTGTAGCAGAAAAACAAGGACTAAGGTGAGGAGCGGTGGTGATTGTGCAGGAGGAGGATTGAAGATAGTTTGTATGTGTCGTGGATGGCGGGGAGTGAAGAGCTCGGGTGTTTGTGGAGATGGAATTTAGGAAGATGGAGAAGGAGTTAGGAGTGGAGAAGCAAGTGGCGGATCAAAAAGTGCCTGGCCGTATCATGCCAAATTAGAATCGTGATAGAAGGTTTGTGGAAACGAGGCCAATTGTTTAGGATTAAGAAGGGAGAGGTGATGTGGTTGTCTTACGAAGGGTGTAGGCGTGTTGGGGTTGTCGCAGGTGGCGACGGAGGGTAAAGGAGAGCAGAAAGTTGAAGAAATGAGTTGGAGGAGAGAGGGAGGGGAGAGGAGCCGGATGGAGTGGGGAGGGAGGTGGATGGATGGGATGTTCTGGTGGAGTGGTGGAGAAAAGTGGGGTCGTGGTCGAGGAGGTGAGGGAGGCATGTGTTGGAAGTGTGGGGCTCGGGCGAGAGAGAGAGAGAGTGTGTGAGGGATAAGGTATTAGGGACTCAAGATTGCAAGAATATCAGAAGGATGTGATGAGTTTCGGAGTAGGAGAGTCGATCGTCGAGATCATTAAGAGATGAGGGAGATGATCCCAGAAAAGAAATTAGTTTTCGATGTTGGAAGAATTAATTGGCCATTTATCTGCAGGCTGGCGGGATGGTTTGAGGGAGGGTTTGTGTGCTATGCAAAGTGATATTGCTGAACGGAA
>JABUQX010096180.1:50000-60000 GCA_015478945.1 Trachelipus rathkii | reverse complement strand
ATATAATATATATATAATATATAATATATATATATATATTATATATTATATATATTTATATATATAATTATATATATAATATATTATATTATAGTATAGGTATATATATATTATATAGTATATTTATATATATCAATATATTTAATATTATATTATTATAAATTATATACTATATATATATATAGTTATAATCGATAATATATATATGATATATATATACTTATTATATATGATATATAGTATTAATATAATATTATTATTAGTATATAATATATAATATAGTATATATATAATATATATATTATATATAGTATATAATAGATATATAATAGTATATATACGTATATATATTAATAAATAATATAAAAGTAACATATAAATTATATTTGATATGATAATATTATTATATAATATATATATACTATATATATATATAAATAGTATATATTATATAAATAATAGATATATATATAGTATATGATATATATAGTATATAGTTAATATATGATATATATATATATAGTAATTGTATATATATATAGTATATATATATATATATATATATATATAAGTATCATTAATATTCTAAAAAAAAAAAAAGGGGGGCCCCCCCCCCCCTTTGGGGGGAAAAGACCTATCGGTATTCCCACAAGAGTGAAGGAATTTCCAAGGTCAGAGCCAATTTTAAAGGCCGAGCCCTCGATAAACTGCGTTGGATAAAATTGGTAAAATTGGTAATTATAAAAAGATTGCTATTATTTAAAAGTCTCTTTTCCAGAAAGCATACTAGCAAGAAGACATTAAATCTAGCTTCTCTTCTCTCCTCTTCTCTCTCTCTCGTCCTTCTCTCTCATCCTCGGTCTATAATTTTCTGAATTTTCATTCGCTACTTGTTTCAAATTTCTTATTTAGAGTGGAAGCATATGAAATTATAGCATTAGTGGTTGACAGAGGAAGAGAAAGAGAACTGTTCGAAATAATATGTCACACGACCCCTGCATTGGATATGGTGATGCGAGTGTTGGATCAAAGAGCGTATCCATTGTAATAGCGTTGAAACAATAGAGATGACGCGAGTCCATGTTGCACATGTAGAAATGAGACTAGAGAGAGTTAAGATGAAGTGGATTTGGTTGTTCTCAAACAGCAATCCCTTGATCCTACCTTTTCAGGAGGAGCTGTGAGTCGAAACGCACCTGAGGGTTGTGAAGGGCATACATCATACAGGGTGCGAATGATTACGTGCTATCAATAGGAACAAGCATCTGAGTGACGTGAAGGAAATAATTTGATAGGCACATCTTACAATACCTGGCGTCTTTAATAGATATAAATGTTATTTTCAAGGAAAGATTAGTATAAATACTAGTATATAATATATATATATAAATATATAATATAATATAATTATTATATGATGATTGATATACTATATAGTATAGTTATATGTATATGATAATTATTTAATGTGTATAGATGTATAAATAATAGAGTATATATATATATAGGCGCGGCTTTACGGGGAAGCACAGGAGGCGCCTCCTCTAAAAAATAATAAAAGCAATTATCTAAGTAATAAAATAGATTCAAATTATATTTTGAGTAACTAAAATAATGTTTAATAAGTGGTTATACAAGCGTAATTTTTACATTTAGATCAATTTATTCTCTTGCGAACATTAATTTTTCATTAGGATCATTGACTGGAGTAATCGATTTGTGCCTCAAGAAATAATTATTAATGCTGTTTTCAAACACTGGTTTCATGGCACACGTAAATAGAAACATTATCCTTATTTTGTCCAATATTTTGAGCGTATTTTTCCACAAAGCCCTCGTCGAATATTCCCAAAGTTTGCGCACTTACTCATAAGGTAAAGTTGCCCCATTTGCAATAAATATGGAAACAAAATAAAGAAAATATTTTTTTTAAAAATAAATAAAAAAACTTAATAATATATGGATACATTTATATATGATTATTGCTATATTCATAGTATATATTAGTATATATATATATATATATTTATTTCTATATATATTATATAATATATATATCGTATAGATATATTATATATATAATTATATCATATATATATATAATATATATATGATAATATATAGGTAGTAAATTATATAGTATTATTGTGCCCGTAGGTATTTAATATATATTACACATAATTATATATAATATAGATATAATATATTAGTAATTAAATGTTGGGATAAAATTGCATACTTACTATATATATTATATATATGTTTTATATATTTAGTATATATATATATATTATATACTATATATATAGTATGAGTGATATATAGAGAGAGAGAGAAGAGAGAGAGAGAGGAGAGAGAGAGAGACGAGAGAGAGAGAGTTATACTAAAATTTACTATATTGAGACGGATTGCCAAGGTGTAAAGAAGCGAAGGAAAAAGTACCAGATTTGGGACTCAAATGCGGGCAACGCTAAGTTTCGAGCACGTAAACAGTTTAAGTGTGATTGAGAGGGCTATATTTTGGATCAGTCCTGTTCCATAACATCTAACGGTGTATCACTCTAAAACTGCAGAGGATGATTAGATCCATTCTCCCTCATGATGCAACTGTGTTCATCAACATTAAGTAATTACCGCCATACGTAGTTTTATGATATGCTGAATTATGAAAACTACGATGAATAAACTGGTTTGCAAGGTTTTTTGATCACGCACAGTGCAGGATGTATAAAAGGAGAGTAAGTATTTGGACTTCTGAAAGAAAGGTGTAATTGCTGGATGCGGACTGGTTGGTGAGATATAAGTCAGAGGTTAAAGAGATAACTTCCTCCGGTTTTAATCTATTGTAGTGTTGGTAAACTCGTGGGTCGAGTTATCTTGGTCTGTTATTAATTTTGCAACATTTTAATCAAACGCAGGTTTTACGGGGTAGTTGGGGCAATAAACAGTGCATTATTTTCAAGGTTTAGTGTTGTAAAATTGGTCTTCCAATTTACGACTTTCTTATTTTTAGATTTAAGGTGTAATACAATGTACGCCCTCATTGAATTTCGGTCACTGATAACCTGGTTTCTTTTTGTTCAAGAATTTGCAAATATGTATTTGTTTTGTTCCGGTTTACACAAGTGTCTTTCTTTTATTTTAGGGAAATTCCCTTTTTACCCTTTTGGCATTCTTGTTTGCAATTTATATTTAACGAATACATTACCATATTTCCTTATTATGTGTCCATTTTGGTAGGAAAGGAAAATCTTTATTTATTGTTATTCATTTTCTTTTGTAAAGATATTCATAAAGTGGAAACACATTTTTCTTGTTCTTGTAGAAAGCGATGAATATAGATGGAGGGCTTACTAATTGTTTTAAAATTACATAAACACGGGTACAATAGTAAGAAAAAAAAAGATTATTCATATAATTTTTGTTATTACATGTTGCAGTAATTACCATGACAGTAATTAAAATATTCTACCTCTTGTTCTCTCCTGAATTTGTTACAAGAGAATACGGAAGACTTTTTACATATATTTATAAATATAATTTATATATATCTAATAAATACGAATAATTTTATTATAATTCTTGTTTATTTTTGGTGGTTAGTTGAAAAAATGAAAGATTTTTGTGATGTTGATAATATATATAATGTGGTTCCTTTTTAAAAAGCTATAATTGTACTATTGAAGTGTCTCCCCATTTTCGGTTCACGAGCTGCCCACGTGATATATTAGCGTAATATAATATAGCTATTTTATATATTAATATAATTTATATATATATTATATATTAATATATCTATAATATTATTATACTATATATAGTGTATATATATATATATATATATATATATATATATATTATATAGATATATGTAGAAACATAATGGCATTTTTTTTGTTTATTATAAATTTTTGATATTTTTTTTTAATATTTTTTATATTTTTTAGTATATATATATATATATATAATTTATATATAATATTATATATATATATAGTACTATATATATATATATATATATATTATATTATATATTATAATATATGTTAGTATTATTTTTTTTCTTTTAAAAAGCAAATGAAACAGTTTCTTTATATATAAACAAGCAGTATATATATATTTATAATATATATATATTATATATATTTTTATTATTTATTTTTTAATATTTTATAGGTTAATATATTAGTACTATATGATATATATATATGTATATCTATAATATATATATATATAATTAATGTAAAAATGCACTGTTGAAGATAGCAAAATGACGATTTAACATGAGTATATCCTGGGGTAATTTACTTTATATAAATATATATTATATTATATACTAGTAATAAAGTATATAGTTAACTATAATATATATATTATGTATATAGTATATATATATATATATATTAATATATATATAATAATATATATCTATATATTATATTATACTTATATAAAATATAGTATATATCATATATAACTATATATATATCAATCTTTATATCATATTATTACTATATATAATATAGTAATATATATATATATATATAGGCTAGTATATAGTATATAATTATATATAGTATATATATATATAAACGAGCATATCAGCTTTTTAAACTGCTACCATATACCCTTTAAATCTGTTAGCAGTTTAAAATCTTTTTTACTACTTATCATTAATAATAAATAATTTTTCTATCTGCTATTTCATTACCTATCCACTACCATGACAACGATTCTACCTTTCTCTAGTTCATTTTATTTTATAAGCACACTGTTTCTATATAATTTGTACTCTGAGACGAGTTCGGAACTTTTTCACACACTCCTTTCACTTGAATAAGAGTGTCCTCATTCTTATTTGTTTGGAGTGTTCATTATACGTTCAATGTGGCTCCACTAATACAGATCATGAAATTGTCTAACCTAGAGGTGCTTCTTCTTTTCAATTTTTTTGATCTCATCTACACTTTCCAACCTCTCTCTGACCAACGATCTTTTACTTCACTTTCGTTATGCTAGAGATGATAACCAAGCTTGATATGCTCATCCCTACATGTACCCTAGTCAAATGCTTAATTATATGGGGAAAAAGAGGTGTGTGGATTCCCAAGGTTGAGAACTAGCCCCCCAAAAAATTTATCAATAAAATTTGAAAGGCTTATTAAATTTCTATGATAAGTAAAAATTCCTTACTTACGCCAGCGACCCTTCTGGTAAACTATGGAGCACTCTTCATTTTTCATTTTCCTCTTTTTCATTGACTTAAGCATTTTCAAACTAAATATTTCGGATTATTTCGACTTTTAATCTGATTTCGTAATTATATATATATATATATATATATATAATATATATATAGTAATATTTAGTGTATATATATATAATATATACGTATACTAGTATGATAGATATCATAAGCATATAGTATCTTATTATCTATATTATATATATATAATATATATCATATCTATTATATATATATATAATGGATATATACGTAGTATAATATATAAGTATAGGCTATATAATATACGTAATATATATGTAATTAATTTTAGCTCCGTTTTCTCCCCATGTTCGAAGGCGGTATACCTGTTAGATCTATGATTTACCTGGTTTGAACCCTCATATCGTTAGCCAACGCGATCTCGACACAGCGTTGCACCACTCTATTATACCATATTATATATAATATATATCTATAATTATATATAATATTATATATTATATATTATATTAATAATTATAGTATAAATATAGTATATATACTATGTATACTAAATAATAATTATATAATAAATATATAATTATAGCTATATATAATATAATTAATAATAATATATATTATATATATATATATAATAGGTAATATATATATGATATAATAATATATTATTTATTATATATTATTATTATGTTTGATTATTTATTATTATTATTATTATATTATTGTTTCATCTCAAATCATTATTATTCATTTTAATATATTATTTATATACCATTTATTATTATTTATTATTATTATTATTATTATTAATTATTAATTATTATTATTATGTTATATTATATTATTATTCTTTTGATTATTATTATTGATTATGAGTTGATTGATTGATTGATTATATTATTATTTTATTCTTATTAATGTATTATTGATATAATTATTATTATTATTGATTATATATGATGTATTATATTATTATATTTTATTATTATTATATTATATTATTTATTAATTATTATTGATCGTTATTAATGTATATTATATTAATTATTATTATTATTATTATTATTATTATTATTATATTATATTATATATTTTATTATTTTATTATATATATATATATATATATTATAATGGCAAAGATTATTTCTACGAGAGGGGGGTCCTTTGTAGTAAGTAAATTTGTGTGTCAAATGAATCGAATCAACAAATGTGTTGCAAGAGGCGCCAAGCTTCTTACAAGTTAGAACAGCGCAAATTCTTTTAAACTTTCTCACGCTGAAATCCATGACTCACCCTCAGAAACACCTAAAATTCTTACAAACAAATCTTGCCTCGTAACACATCGAGTAAGGCATACACCTCTTCAAATAATCTTGTTCCAAGACCCAAAGTTCTATAACTCATTCCAAGGTTGTGGCTCTCTCTTGCAATCTCTTCCACAAAATTTCGTTTCAGAACGTTTTACTATGCATTTTTTCTTATGACGCATAGCCAAGCGGGAAGCCTCCAAGCTCTTTCCCTGCATTGGGAGCGTCATTAGCTCTGCTACCATCGAATAGTAAGGTTGGGGTTCTGAAAGTGGCTACGCAAGGTAAGAGTGAAACGGGGGTGTGAAGTGTGATTCGAAGCAGAGGATATAGTCCCCAGTATTAATATTTCCCAAGCCTAAGTATATATATTAATATACCTATAAATACTGAATTATATATATAATATATATATATTTATATATATGGACTGTATATCATTTATCATTCATAACTTTAAGTATTTTTATTACAATGTATATTTCTTCTTTCGTGAAATACAGGTAAAAATAGTACAAGGTACTAGAGTATTACACCGGGTATGAGTTTTCTCGACAGTATTTAGCAAAAGAGGAGTCGGAGGTAATTAAACACTTGTAATAAAAAACCTTTAATTTAATTCTCTTATTTTTCAGCGGCGTATTGAATTGATGTTCAATTAAGTTATGCATTTATTGTATGATTTTTATTTGAAATATTCAATATATTTTCGCTACATTGGTTGCCGAATTTGTAATTAAAATATAAAAGTGATTGTTAATGTATAATTAATGTGTTCATTGAATTATATTTTTTTTACTGGAAATTTTCCGCATATTTTTCGCTTATGTGCCATAATTTTTGTAATTAAAAATAATGATTTTTAATGGAGCATGCATATATTATCAATTACTCTATTTGTTGAGCATGATAACTTTTATTATAAATTTAATAATATGTTATTCATTATTATTATAAATGCTAAATTTGGATCATGTAATTACACATAATTAATTAGACCCTTAGGTTGTTGTGATGGGCCTAGTCTTACGTGACTAGGTTGTTTTATGCGCTTTTGTTTGTCGAGGTGTGAGGGGCTAAAACCCCCTAATAATAAAAGAGTGGAAAAGTTTTCTTGTTTGTCTTTATCACTTTCAGTTCTTGTCGACGAGTGGTCGAGCAAGCACAATACCAGATCTGGCAACCTTGCCATTGGATAGAAGGACGTGGAACTTCAAAAGTCAGATGTTGCAAGCAGCCATCCAAACAAAGCCCCTACAACCTCCACTCCACCGAGAAAGAAACAGACACGCATATTAGCCAGAGAACTCATAGTAAAGAATTTTAATTAAAATTTACGTAATTTTTCTTAAAAATTTTAAGGGAAAAGTTTCCCCAATCTCCTACAGAGCCAATGACGCAGATAGCAGGCGTCACGAGGAGCGAAGTCTTTCTCGTAGAAGATGAAGAACCAAATAAGAGAGGAAAGTTTCTCTCCGAAGCCAGTGAAGGAAGAGGAAGCGTATTGCTCTCCCACACTCATCCAGAGCAAGAGGAAACCTCTTCTAAAAAGGACTCAACAGGCTCAGAGAGAAGCTTTGAGTCAGTCGGAGAAAAGTTCTCCACAATAGCAAGAAATTACCCCTTCCCCTAAACCCAGAAAAAAAAAAATAAATATAAAAATACTAGGTTGCAATTTATAATTAATTATATACTATTATTATTATTATTTGTTAAATTAGAATATTTTTTGCATGCAGACATTTATATAAAATTAGTTGTTTTATAATAAGTGGTGAAAAATATTTGTAGTAAGTGGTTGATTATTTTTATTTTTAATCTCTTTTTTATTATTTTTCGGGCACATTTTAACTTTTAATCATAGCTGTAATTTTATATTTTATATATTGTATAAACGTGCCATATTTTTATGAGTGATAAAAATAAGCGTATTTTAGGAAATGCTAATTTCCAATTTTGATTACAACTTCTTATTAACATTATTGGCTTTCCCAAAACTTTCTTTATTCTACCTTCCTTCTAACATCTCTTTTTCTCAAACTAACAGTCAGTAAACTGTAGCAAGATACTAATATTCCACTAATATATATATATGTCTATATATGTGTTTACGAATTTCGACTGGTAGAAAGAGAGAGGAGAGAGAGAGAGAGGGAAAGAGAGCTTAGCAAGAAGAGAGAGAGAGAGAGGGAAGAGGTTAGCAAGAAGAGAGAAAAATACGCAGACAGTTTGGCACCAGGCCAATTGCACAATATACGCGCGACCCGCTCACATACACTGAGTGCAGGCAACGCTGCCAAGGTCAAGCGTTACGAAAGGGGAATAAGGATAGAAAAAACAATTATATATATATATATATATATATATATATATATATATATATATATATATATATATATATATATGAAGTGTCATTTTTTTTGCTTATATATATATATATATACGAGATATATGTATATATCCAGTTGATTGAGATTAAAGTATCTCTTATTTTTTTTTATAATTAAGAAGCGTTTCTTTTTATAAAATTTTAAAACCATATCGAGAAGCTCATATAGCTTATGTGTTTTTTTTTAGTGATTAGAATTAAGCCAATTTTTGTACTAATTTTAAGAGTGTAATAATAATTAAAACAGTGGTTTTTGTTGGTGGAGTTTTAACGTGACGAACCTACCAGCTAAGCAAGGTACAGAACCTACCATGACTCACCGAAAGTCCCGTACAAACTGGAGCGGCGAGGGAAATTATTACGCTAGCCAGCTAAATAAGTCATATGGGAGAGCCCAGTAAAGGCCCATGCTCCCCAACAAGGGTTAAGGAACCCGGTAGCAGATGGTTGTCCCACAGGAGCAGTCCGGTGGAAGCAGTATACAGAAGATTGCCACAGCAGTGCAACCCAGTTTGTATAACAAGGACGATCCGCAGGGAGTCGCCCCCACAAAGTATAGTTTTAGTTACGGAAACGATCCACAGGGATCCACCACAGATTTAGAGGTAAATCTGAAAGTAGAAGGAGGGCTCTGGCAGGTGAAAGTACCAGCGTAGTCTAGAACCCCATTACATAGGCAACAGTGCTTAAAAGTAGCACCAAAGATAGTTAGAGAATAAGATAGTTTTAGGAGGTGAAAAGGAAAGTAAAAGGGTCGAGATGACCCGTAGAAGGAGGCAGCAAGAAGCGGTAAGAGAGGAAGCAACTGAACGTTGTGGGAACGGCAAAAACACTCCTCTGGCGGAGAACCAGAGAGTTGAGGAAATGTCCAAGTACCCCTCTCCACTAAATCCGATTGGCCCAGCCAACTTGAGCCTAAACCCTTCAACCACTTCCTCCTTAGAACCTAATTTTCAAGCAAGAAAGGAGGGTCAAGAGACTCTCTCGAACGAAAGAAAAGACCCAACAGGGCAAGGTAGAAAAAGTGAATGTGTTCTACGAGGAACAGCGCATTCATTTCAAAGTTTAGTTATAAAG